>CAWUFW010032625.1:0-13579 GCA_963921515.1 Calotriton arnoldi | reverse complement strand
TGTAGGGGCAGATTTACGAGCCCCTTGCGCCACTTTTGCGCTGCCGTTGCGTCACTTCTGTGACGCAGCGGCGGCGTAAACCATGCGCCATGTTGCGCCCTATTTACAACATGACGCATCTAGGGAGATGCGTCACGTTGTAAAGCCCTGCGCCACATGAAACCTGCGTCAGGTTTCATGTGGGCGTTCCGGCGCAGGGGGGCGTTCCGGCGCAGTAAAGCCTCGGAAAAGTGCCCGAGTGAAATCTACAAGATTCCACTCAGTCACTTTTCGACGCCGCTGCGTCTAAACCTTGCGCCTGCTTGAAGCAGGCGTAAGGCGTGACGCACCACGTTATGTATGGGCAGGCCACGAGCATTGCTGGAGTTGCGCGACTCCAGCAATACGCCACCCTTCCGACCGGGAGATGCGTCACGCATCTGTTTATCCTTGCGCCACGATGCGCCGCATTGTAAATGCAGCGCATCTGTGGTGGCGCAAAGGTAAACTTGCGTGACGCATCTTACCTGGCGCATCCCTGCTGATTTGCAGGGATGCACCAGTCGTCATAAATCTGCCCCCATATTCCTTTTGATCGAAAATGTCAGATGTTTTTAGTCTCTAATCACTTCACTGGACTGTTTGTGAGTTCTCTTACTATTTAAATAGCTTGATCACTTAGTCGTTGAAAGAAAATGTCTGGTTCTGAATCACATTGAAAAATGCTGAAACATTCATTCAGAAAGTGTTCACCTTGTTATTTATTTAAGATATTGCATTTGCTTGTCATTTGTTCTACCACACAGGCTGCACTTTTGTTCTCTTTCCTGATGGATTTATGGTGTTGTTTTTTTCCACTTCAAGATTGCCATTTGATAGTGTGCTTGCTTTGCTGTACTTCAGGTCACCAATTGATTCAAAATATACGGTTGCTTTTTGCTCGGTGAAGTCCGCTTTCGGCTGTAAAATAAATCACTGGAAAGAAGCTGTTAGACTGAACCATTGCCATCAAAATTAACAGCCGCAATAACATTCCTATCATCAAACTGTATATCACGCCGATAAACGCTGATGACTGTGATGACACCGATCTGTGTGTTTCAATTGCATTTTTTCTGTAACAAGATGTAACGCTCTCGTGACCCATCCCCTTTGTTCTTTTTTAAGGTTAGAAATAACTTTTTTGCTAATTCAAACTGTTGCTCTGCTTTGGAATTTTCAGACTGCTAACGTTGTGAACAAAGTAGCTCAAAACCAGTCTGAGCTAGTTCAGAAATAATGCTCTTTTTTGCTGTTTATGCAAAATAGTCATCTTACTTGGGATCTGTTGCACCTTCAGACCACCTCTTCAGCGGCATCTTTTTGGGGGATTGCTCTTATTCCCACAGAGAATCGTGTAGCCTCGCCATTGATGTGAGCATTTATTATTTTGAATCTATATGCTATATAAATTTTATGAAGCATTGTTTTGATGTATGCTTGGAAAGCAGATGGGAGAAAGGAGCTTACGCCCACCCCCCTCTATAGGGCTGACTGGGCTAGTAAGGAGCGACCTCAGTTATGGAATTGGAGGAAATCAGGAAAAATATATGCCTCAAGGGGCAAGGCCGGAAGTACGCGTACTATAAGCCGCTGCATTATGACCATACCCTAAAAGGCCACAAGAAGGTGGCAGACAAATGGGTTTTAAATTGCACTTTTTGTTGTTTGTAGGGAAGACAGGGGAATGCACAACTGACAAATTGTCATTTTACTGTTGCTGTTAAAAGTAAGCACAAAATCTTCCCGGTGAGTTTATTCTGTGTGGGCAGTAGAAATGTGTATAGACCTACAGAACACGCAAAAGGATAAGTAGAACAATTCTGCCAATATGCAATACCATAAACAGTAATCGTATTACCCATAAACACTAACAACCATGGAAACACACTTCTTGAGTGTCAAAACTGTTCCACCTGTCATTCTCTGCTTGTGGATCCACCACATTTGAGTATGGACCTGGGTGACACCTCAAGAAAATGTATGATCTCACATCCCTTTGCACATTTCGGATGGTTGAATCTTTTGCAGATGTAGACTGCACAACTCTGTATATCCACTGTTAAATCCTTGAATTACCTTCTGAAGAAGCACTTTTTAACCACGGGTAAGAAATGTTTTTCAGTCCCCAACCCAAAAAATACTGAGTGTATATTTGGGGCAATCCTAGCTCCCTTTTCATGGTGGCCAGTAGTGGACATGACATGTACACCAACGTCTGGTGTTAGTACCTCTCCGCAGAGAAGTGTGCTCTCTCTGGTGTACACCAACACAGCACAGCAACACCACCACCCAAAAATGCAAACAGCACAGCAACCAAAGAAGAGATGATTGCAATATGACAAAGTGACAATAAAAGAAAACATAAACACAAACATTCAGCACAACATGGTAATACCATAGACAACTCAACAGCACGTCACTCAGCAGTACAGCAGTACAGAACAACAACAAATTCATCTACTAGACATCCACTTCCATCCCATATTGCATTATATACAGATTTACTATTCCTAACTACAGTACCTTATAATGTAAGTATTTGTCATAAATAACATGTATATTGTGGAGTTTTGTATATGAAATGTGGACTGCACATTTTGTAAATACATGTTATAAGTCTAAAAACCCCTTCGAGTGACTGGTCAAAAGGCTCATATAGCCCTTACCCAGTAGCTACGAGCTTTATTGAGTGGTGTTAAAAATTGGGTTTCTGGTTGGCAGAGGTATGCACCCTGTCCAAGCAGGAACCACAATCCTATCCAGGGTGAGTAAAATACATATCTGCTGAACAAAAGTACCTAAATCCTGGTTGTGTCAACAAACATGCAGAGTGCAGCCAAACGATGCATCAGTGTTCTACAGGAGCAGCACTTTATAACCACTTCCAAGGGCCCAGGACTGGATTGGCACCACTTGGCAGAGCAAGACTCACAGATGGCAGAATCCAGGTGAGGTAGCCGGGTGGTTGGAAGTCTTTGATGTCCCTGAGACTTCAGAAGAGAAGCACACAAGCCTTTTGAGTCACTTTGATTCTGTGTTGGAGAGATGCAGGTCCAGTCCTTCTCACTCCCAGACTAGAGGGCAGCAGGTCAGCAGTTCAGCAGAGTGGCAGTCCAGATAACAGCACAGCAGTCCTTCTTCCTGGCAGAGTATCGACAGGACCAGAAGTGTACTGAAGTGGTGGTGTATGAGGTCCAATTTTTATACTTTAGTGCACTGGTTCTGGAAGGTTGGAGAAGCATCTAGTCAGTAACTTGGAAGTGCAGGGAATGCCCTTCCTCCCCTGCCTTGGCTCCAAACTGGCTGGAGTGGCAATACAGGGTTGTTAGGCTTATTGTGTGGAGACAGGGTGTAGTGTCTTGTGAGTTCGAGAAGACAGGACCCTTTTGGTTCCTGACAGATTCCGTAAAACAGTGACATAAGTGTTTGGGTGTGGTTGATAGAATTCATGATGTAGAATGTTCAGTTAATTGCTACACACTGAGGAATAAAGACATGCAATACCAAGCTCTGTGTGTGTCATAATCATTTACATGCTCCTAGGCTGGGGATGACGCTACAATTGTCGATGAGCTAGGGCCTACGTACTCTCCCAGAGAGTTTGCCGTGGGCCAGCAAGCTGCTCTTGTGTGCCATATGCGCCTCAGTCGAAGTAAAGATCAATGGTTGGCGAATGTAGAGTCAAAACGCCAATCCAGCCATTGCAAAGCGTTTGAAGAGGACAATGGCTTTGAAGGGAAATTATGTTTGTATGCGAGGAACCTGCTGGTGAGGCTGCGAAAGAGGCACTGTGCCGCATTGCAACACAGAGCCAAAAGCCATACACAATGATAACGCTAAAGGCAGCGACAACCAGGTATAGAGAAATGCTAAAGGCAGCGACAACCAGGTACAAAGAAGCGCTAAAAGAAATAATAGTCAAATACCGAGAGTTTAATTATAATTACCACAACCTGAGTAAATAGAGCCATCCAACCTCAGCAACGGTCAAAGCAACCCAGGTAAATACACAGGGGTTGTCCTTACAGAGCAGCTGTTCCTCAAACCAACCACCACAGAAGGAGCTGGGTGCGTTCCGCACAACTCAAAGGTCATCAAGAAGGCAGAAGGCTCCAATAGTCACATGACATTAGATCGGCCATCACAACATAAATGTAAGCACACAGCAAGTGCTTGGCGAAGTGCCGGTCTAAGTGGGAAGCCAACATCGCCAGAGCAGGCTCCGCTTTCGACAGCAGGAAGTTCCACAGGTTATGATGCCGCCATCTTCCTGAAACCACTGCTTCCATTCAATACCGCCAAAAAGCAGAATATTGGCACCAGATAAGACTGCCTGAATCAAAACTTTTGATGACTTTGTTGATGCACTGGAAGAAGCAGAAAACAAAAAGATCATCAAATATCTCAAGAATCTTGCAGGTGAAGGAGTAAAGGAAGTAATAAAGAAAATACCACATGCTGATGAAGTCTCATACCGTCAAATCTAAGAGGCACTAAATATCAACTTCAATCTAATGCCACATGTTGATAACGAAAGATACATTTTCTACCAAGAAAGACAGAAAGCTGGTGAAACAATCGACCAGTTTGTCAAAAAACTTGATACGCTCATCAAACATTGTAAGCTCAATTAATTAAATGATGAAGAAGCCATACATCTCAGAGTTATAGATGGTTGCCTTTCCGATTCATTCAAACGACGAATGATGAGAGAAACACTCAGTCTGGAATGAGTACTCATGACTGCAAGAGCCAAGGAGCATGCAGAATGGCATGCTGCTGACATGGAGGCTGGAGGAGCCCACAGTGAGTCAGCCTTGAATGTGAAACATAAGCAGAGACACAAGGTTGAGTGGCACAAAGTGAAGTCTACAAAGAAATAGAAACTGTTCTTCAGATACAAATGTTGCTTTCCACATGAAGGTAAATGTCCCGCCATTGGACAAGTATGCAAGAGCGGCAGGAAAGAGAATCATTTTGTAACGGTTTGCAAAATGGAGGAAAAACTAAGTGCATCACATCCAGAAAACAAAATGGAGGCGTTTTTAACATTCCAGAAGCGACGTTCTACTCACTCTCCCAATGTCATGCGTCCACATCAGCTGAGGCAATTGGAAACTAAACTAAGTCTATCCTCGTCAAAATCTTCGTCCAAAAGTTCTTCAACAACATTGTCAAGCAAGCGACAGTTAAGAAAATGGATGTTCGATGACGATGCCAAATAAAGAGAAACATGCACATCGGATTGGCCGCATGCAAGGAAAATGCAAGTTGAAGAAAGATCGACAAGTGAAGTTCTGAAATTCATTTAGACACTGTCCTAAAAACACACTAAAGGTGAATGGTTGTTCCATAACTTTTTAACATAGACGGCGGTATGTCGATAAACATCATGAATGAGGAGAAGTACAACAAACTCTCTCCAGTGCCCCGTCTCGCACCTTCGAAGACTAAAGTGTATACATTGGATGCATCAATGCCATTAAAAAGTCAAGGTTCATTTGTAGCAAGCATGAAGCACAGAAAGACAAAGTACAAACATCAATATGTGTACTACAAGGTACTTCATCAAGTGACTGTTTCAGTACTGCTGCTGAAATGGGAAAATTACAACATACATGCTCATCCCGAAATAGTGAGTCAGTTTCCATCATTGTTTCATGGATTAGGAAAACTTAAGACAATGAAAGTGCAACTGCATATTAATGAGGATATTAGTCCTGTTGCTCAGTGACATTGTCAAATTGCATTTCATTTACAGGAAGCTGTTGAAAAAGAACTTGAGACATTACTAAAGCATGATATCATTGAGCGATCTACTGGTCTGACACCATGGGTTTCACCCATAGTGGTAGTGCTTAAAAAGAACATTCAAGGAGTTGTACGCATCTCTGTTGATATGCATCATGCTAACAGGACAATTGAAAGAGAATGACATCCAGTTCCACACACTGCCGATATGATCGTCCAGCTGAATGGAGCCAAAGTCTTTTCTTGCCTTGATCTGTACAAAGGATATCATCCATTGGAACTAAAAGAAAATTGCAGGTATATTACTACCTTTTCTACCCATATTGGTTTGTTAAGATATAAAAAGATTAAGTTTTGGTGTGTCATCAACTGCAGAACTGTTTTAAGATGTCATTCGCCGCATACCATAAACTGTCACACATGCTTTCAATTACAGCGATGATATATTGGTCTTTGGGGCCACATGAAAGGAACATGATAAAGCTCTTACACAAGTGTGCCATTTACTTGCTGATGCAGGTCTCACTTTGAATGCAGAGAAGTGTGAGTTCCACAAAATAAAACTCAAATTCTTTTGCCATATTTCCTCTGATGAGGGAATGACTCCACATCCGGCTAAAGTACAGGCTTTGTCAGCCACCTGCCCCCACAAGATGTTACCATGTTACTCTCTTTTCTTGGCAAGGCCTACTATTGCTCTAGGTACATACGTGATTTTGCCACAGTAAGTGCCCCAATAAGAGACTTAACGAAACCAAATGCTTCATTTCAATGGTCACATAGATGTGAACTAAGCTTTGAGAAAATCAAACATGAAATTGAGAACGCCACTGAAATGGCCTACTTTGATCCAAAGCTGCATAAAGAAGTTGTTGTTCACACAAGCCCAGTTGAGTTGGGTGTAATCCTTGCCTAATACAATGGACATCCAAATGCAGAAAGGCATATTGTAGCTTATGCTAGCAGACGTTTGCACAAACTTAATGTGCCTATTCACAAACCAAAAAGAAAGCCTAGCTATGGTGTGGGCTTGTGAACATTTTCCCATTTCTATATGGCAATACCAAAGCCAAGGTGCCCCCCGCATTGAGTGTGCTGTGAATGCAGGAATATGACTACACTATTGTGCACCGACCACGGAAAGATCGAAACCCTGCTGACTACTTTTCACGAGTGCCAGTACTGCGCCATAGCACCACTTTCAAAACGGCTGAATCCTACATTCACTTCATCACAAAGTCCAGTACACCTGCCACTTAATCAGTGGAACAAATCATTGCTGCCACCAGCACAGATAGTGATATGCTAATGCTCAAAGACATTATTGCACATCAATCTAGGAAACAACACACTCGACCTCTCACAAATTACAGTGAATATCAGAAATTCAAAAATGTGAAAGATTAACTTGCCGTTACCCATGAAGGTTTCATCTTACGAGGTTCGAGAATCATAAACAGGAGAGTCTGAGACAGCAAGTCATTGAAGTGGCACATGAGGGACATTGTGGAATTGTCGCCACTAAGCGAGTTCTTCAAGAACATGTTTGGTTTCCTTATCTTGATGAAAAAGTTAAAAGAGAATCAAAGGCCTGTCATTTGTGCAACTGTTTATCTCCCAAAACAACCCAGCATCCATTGAACATGTCTGATCTTCCAAAGCATGTTTCGGAAAGAATTACCATATAAGGCTGAATTCTTGCTGCCAAAACTCCACTAAGTATCTTCTCATCTACATTTAAAAGAGATATGGGCCTATAAGAAGTCGGGAACAAGGGATCCTTTCCTGGTTTAGGAACCATAGCCACCAGAGCTATGGTGGTAGGGAGTGCCCTCCTCGCAAGAGCCTCGTTGTACACCTCTAAGAGATTATCTACCAACTGTGGGGCACATTGTTTATAAAACTCGGTCAGGAGGCCATCACTCCCAGGACATTTTGCGGATTGCATGTGCTTAGTTACAGTTAGCATCTCCTCTTTAGTAATCAGAGCTCCTAAGATCTCAGCGTCCGTCTCTTCCAGGGTAGGGAGCGTCACTACGCTTAAATAATCCGACAGGGCCTGCGATCGGACCGGGGGGGCCGCCGTGCAGGTCTGCTGTAAATGATCTGCAAATGCTGCAAGTATCGCTGCTTGTGTGTGTAACACCTCTCCTTTAGCATTCTGGAGTTGCAGCACCGGAGCCTGTTCAGTTTCGGTGCGAATTAATCGCGCTAAAAGTGCTCCTGATCTGTCACCCTCCATATAAAGTCGTTGTCTATAAGTGGTGTATCTATGCTTCTCCAAACGAGACCAAGCCTCAAGCAATTCTCCCTTAACACGTGTCCACTCGGCCATATTTGTCGGGGTCTTATAGAGTGTGGACTCTATGGTTTTTAGTCGTGTTTCCAAGGACTCAATATCTGCCTTAAGTTGGTGTTGGACCCCGTAGGTAGTCCTCATACAGACTCCCCTGATCACAACCTTTAGCGCTTCCCAGTCAGTGGCTCTAGTGGAGGTGGAGCCCCATTTTTCCACAAAATAATGTTGAATAGCCTCCTTTACTGTGCGCACATACGGGGGGTCCGTGAGGGCCTCTGCCCGTAGCCTCCAAAGCAGGATGGACAGTCGTCCCGGTCCGCTCGACACCGTCAATAACAGCGGAGCGTGATCGGATAGATAACGTGGCAAATAAGAAATGCCTTCTGTTGCTGCAGAAAGGCCCGCGGATACAGTGCTAGTTTACATATATAATTGCATAATGATCGATGGATTTGGCGGAGTTAGATATATACTGAGCTTTGTTCAAAGTGCTTAATGCTTAGTGTGGGTAAAGAAGAGCTATTCCGCCCAGTCTGCTACAGGCTTCCATATTTCAATTCCCTTTCTTTTTGCCTTGCGGCCCCAGCGCCTGTATATGGCCTTTTCTAACAGCCGTGCCACCCATTGCTGCATTGACGGGGGGTTGGATCTAACCAGGCCGAAGCGATGCACAACCTGTACACCGCCATTGCAATAATTAACAACGCCCCTCCTTTTTTTCCTGTTAAGGTCGATATTCCCAGCAAGATTGCCGGCGCATCCAGCTCCACTTGCAGGTGCAGTTTCTCATTTAAAAATCCCTTTATATCCCTGATCAGAGGTTCCAGCTTGTTACATGTTGCAAACATATGAGTTATGTCCGCCTTATGGAGAGAGCAGCTCGGGCAATATGCTCCCTTTCCATCACTCTATTTCGCTATTCTATTTGTAGTATAATAAAGCCCAAAACATGTCTTGTAGAATTGAACTTGTAGATTGTCCGGTATTAAAATTGCCTGGGAGTTAGAAATATCTTTTGGAAAGTGGCCCCCAAGATCTCCAGCCATTTATTGGAGCATAATTCCATATCATCTTTGGAGCCGTCATTCAGTAGCTTATAGATAGTCCCAATTCTGGGGAGGGTGGGCAGGGTGATTCTATCCACCAGTTCCCTTCTCCCTGACTGGTCCACCTTTTCCCCGTTTTTTTGTAGAAAATTCCTAATCTGCAGGTATTTGAAGAAATCCCTATGTGTAAGGCCGAATTTAGATGTCAATTTCCTGTATGATCTAATTCCCTCATGGGAATAAAAGCAACCTATCTGTTTGATACCGGCTTCAAACTAGGACTTAAAGGGTATGTCGTTGAAAATATCTGGTAGATTTCTGTTCTGCCATACTGGAGTGTGATAATTCACCCTCCCTAATCCATTTAAACGCTGTATTGCTCCCCAGATTTTAAAGGCCATTAGTAATGTCTTGAACTGGACTCTTTTGTAGTACCCATAGCTTAGTTGGTGCCAAAGGCATCCCCAGGCGTCGTGGCCAATCACAAGTTCCCAAGGGGTAGGAAATTTAGTTTGTATTGTACTACTGTTGATGCTCAGGAGTGTGGTAAGGTGTGTGAGTGAGGTTGCCCACCAATATAGCTTCAAGTTAGGGAGGGCCAAGCTTCCACACTCCCTGGGTAGTGATAACAATTTAAAAGCTCTTCTTGGCCGGGAGTAAGACCATATAAATTGTGCAAAAATATTTTCAAATTTTTTAAACCAAAAATGTGTGAAAACCAGCGGTATTGCTCTAAAAAAATATAACAATTTAGGGAAATAGATCATTTTAATTTTATTAGTTCTGCCAATGAGAGTTAGGTGTAGGTGGTCTAGCTTTTTAAGAGCTTTCCTGGTTTCCTCAGCGCAGCTCTCCAAGTTTTCCTTAACCACCTGGTCCAGATCCGAGTTAATCTTAACTCCCAGATAGTTTGCCTTCTTTACCACCCGGCTATCATTAAAAGTGAGGAATTCTTTGACAACTATTTGGGTTTTCTCCGGGTTCAGGGTGTAGCCAGAAAGTAAGCCATATTTTCTTGCCTCCTCTTCTATTGCCCCCATTGCTTGTTCTGGGTGTCGAGTTACTATGGCTATGTCATCCGCATAGGCCAGGACTTTACTCTCATGATTGTGTCTCACTATCGGGGGGATGTTATGTGCTGCAGCAAGTTGTTTAAGAAAGGGATCTATGTACAAGGCAAATAAGAGAGGTGAGCAAGGGCACCCCTGCCGAGTCCCCCTTGTGATTTTCAAAGGTTGGGTCATTTCGCTGTTTATAAGTACACTTGCTTCTGGATCGGTCTACAAGGCTTGTGCTGCTCTTAAGAACTTGTTCCCAATCCCTTTCTTTTGCATTGTTGCCCATAAGAAAGGCCATGAGACCCGATCAAAGGCCTTTTCGGCATCTAAACAAAATGGCTGCGATTGGGTCCTCAGACACTTGGTTTACACCGAAAAGGGTAATGACCCTTCGAATATGCTCTATTGTTCCTTTTCCGGGTATAAAGCCATGTTGTCCCTCATATACCATCTTGCTGATGACATGTGAGAGTCGTGTGGCTAATACTTTAGAGTAGATTTTAACGTCTCCATTGATTAACGTTATAGGGCGGTAGGAGCCCAGCTCCTGAACAGGTTTATCTTTTTTGGGGAGGACTATAATTTTTGCCAGCACCCAGGTTCTTGGTGGTGCCACCCCTTCTGCTGTCTGTGGGAACACAGATATCAGATTTTCTTTGAGTTCCTCTTTAAAAATTTTATAAAATTCAGTGGGGATTAAGTCGGGCCCTGCCGCCTTCCCCTTGGGAAGGTTTGACATTGCCTCTTCTATTTCATCCCATACTATTGGGGATTCCAATGCCTCCCTCTCCTCTTGTGTCAAAACCTCCATCTCACAGGCATCTAAGTATTGGCTTATTTGGCTTGCGGCTTCCCCTCCCCCTCTCCCCACCTCCTCCATATACAATGATTGATAAAACCTAAAAAAAGGCTGCCCGTATATCGCTAGGCTCTGTTACCTCACCCAACACAGGATCATTTCTAGACAAGATTTCACTGCGTGTCACCTCTAGCCTTGTTCTAACAGCTAACACATGGCCCACCTTCTCCCCCCATTCATACACCTCCTCCCGGTGAACTAGTGCTTTATCTATAGCTTTCCTTGATAGTTCCCCTTGTATTTCCGCCTTTGCTAGGGCCACATCGTCCTGTGCTTTTTCAATCCCCTGGTTTAGTCTTAGGGCATCAACTAGTTTTTCCTCAGCCTGGGCTAGTTTCAGAAGCCTAATGTTCACAGATTTTTTCTTTTTTTCTTTTCCGGCTTGAATATAGTATTGTCTCGCCCCTCACTCCTGCTTTTAAGGTGTCCCAGACTACTCCAAGTGGTGCCGTCCCCATGTTTCTTTGCAGGAATTCAGGGATCCATTCCTTCAAGTGGCTGATGTACTCCTCATCTAGTAATAGGGCCCTCTCAAAGGTCCATGCTGAAGCTTTCTCAGTGGATCCTCCCTGCTCTAACTGTAATACCAGAGGGCTATGGTCAGATAGCACTCTGGGGTGCCGACAAATTTTACATCTACCGAGAAGTGTAGAGGAGACAAAGAAGTAGTCCAGCCTAACGTGCTTCTGGTGCGGGGGTGAGTAAAAAGTAAACCCGTGCTCCTCAGGTGTTTTAACCGACCGTACATCCACCAAGTCGTGTATCTGACATAGATTGCAAAGTGCTTGAAAAACCCTTGGCTTTCGCCCCTTATATCTTTCATCCTGCCCCCATTTACAATCAAGGTTTATATTAAAATCCCCACACACAATAATTGGAAGGGGCCAATGTGCCAATTCGTTAGTTAACCATTCCAGTAGGGATGGATCGTCCACATTGCTTCCATAAATCGAGCAGAGAGTGAAATTTGTAATGTCTGTGGATCTCCCATTTGCAATGGCCCATCGACCTAACCCATACGAGCGTACTTTAACAAATTGAGTTGATTTCTTCCTCGATAGTATTGCGACCCCCCTTGTGTGCGTTCCCTGTGTCGTGGCCCCTATCACTGAGTACCCAAGATACTTCAATACATCTTTCTGTGACCCATCAAGGTGTGTCTCTTTCAAGCAGACAATGTCAGCCTTCAACAATTGCAGTCCTTGCGCCACTACCTGCCTCTTTTTAATATCGTTTAGCCCGCAGATGTTCAGTGTAGCTATACCTAGCCCCCCCCATTCTCTAAGTTTCATTTGTCTGCCCTGATTTTTGCCCTTTTTTATATATATATTTAGAAATAAAAATCCTAGCTGCTACCCCTTTCGGTACCTTTAATTGTCCGCCACCTTCCTTGGTTCACCCATTCCACCCTTTGTGTGAGCCATACCCCTCCTTCCCCCATCCCCCTCTCCCCTCACCCTCCCCTAGCAAAATGGCAATCAGGCATAGCCTGAACGATGTACGGCAGACCCACTGCCCCCCATCTTCCTCCCTCCAAGAGCTCTCAATTTGCTTCCGACTGCACAGTCTCTAATGTCCCCAGTCTTTGTTCATGGCATTTGTGTTATATCAAGCTTCCCCTCTTCTTCTTTTTCCTTTCCCTTCTTGATTACTTGGGGTGTCTTTTCCTGTTCACTTTTTTCCCCTCCTGTTTATTTCTTCTAGGTATTCCTGCGCTTGTATCTCAGAGGTGAAGCTGCGGGTTGTGCCTCCAAAGTTTATCTTAAATCTGGCCGGGTTTTGCAGGAAGACCTCAGCTCCAAGTTTTTGGAATGGAGAAAAGAATTGCCTTAAGCGCCACCGTCTTTCAACTGTTGCGTGTGCGAAGTCTGGGCGCACAAAAAATGAGACCCCGTTGCAGACCTTCGGAGCGTTAGGACGGGCTTTGTCGAAGATCAGTTGTCGCAGCAAAAAATTACCGATGAAGACCAACATTGCTCTCGGTTTCTCTCCAGCTTCCTGCGTTTGTTTCCTCCTGAATAAGGGAAAGCGATGGGCTCTCTGTATTTCCATGTCCCAATCCCAATTTGTTTGTTCAGGAAATGAGTCCTTTAAGAGTTTCACCATATAGCTTCTGGGGTCGTTTCCTTCCAGGCCTTCCGGTATCCCTAAGAAGCGCAGGTTGTTTCTCCTCTGGCGGTTTTCGTAGTCTTCCAGTTTGTTCATGGCATCCATCAACGCCGTGCCTTGTTCTGTGCCTTGTGTCTTTATTGTCTGTATATCTGCTTCCAGAGCCTCTGTCCACATCTCAACCGAGGTCAAGCGATCCGCAATTTCCCCACAGGTTTGTTCGTTGCTACGTCCGGCACGTTTGAGCATCCGGGCGAGCCGTACATAAGCTCCGTTTCGCGCCACAAGACGATCCACGGCTACGAGACGAACAAGCCTGCTACGAGTACGACTCGAAGACACGAGAAACCCGAACGAGATGATCCAAGCATGAATCCCATTGCGCAGGTCCTACCTATACTCTACATCTATTACCGGGACCGGCACGGATGTGTAC
>CAWUFW010032624.1:0-13579 GCA_963921515.1 Calotriton arnoldi | reverse complement strand
CAAACAGCTGTGTGTGTAAGTAAACAAAGAGAACTACAGCTGTGCACGTGAATACCTACAATAAATCGCAGCTGTGCACATAAGGTAGCAATAATAAAGTAAATATTAAGAATTGCAGCTGTGCACATCAGTGTTGGGATAATAGTAAGCTGTGCACATCAGCGCTGGTTTAGAAATATTAAATAACAGCTGTGTGCAAACGCAGCTGTGCACATCAGCGCAGAAGTAGCAATGATAAACTTTACAGAAAGGATTACAGCTGTGCGCATCAGCGCAGGTGTAGGAGTATTAAATGGCGCTGACAATGAAGCAATGAGCTTGTTCCAACAAGCCTCCAGGCAAGGTCAGGAAACAGACCTCAAGCCAACATTAAGAGGAGAACATTATGCGAGCCTGACGTACTTTGTGAGAAACAGAATTAAACAAATAAAGAAAATAATAAAGCTGTGCGCATCAGCGCAGATGTGAAAATATGAAATAAAAGAAGTGCATGAAAGGGCCGAGAATCAACAAATGGGCCTGCTCCGACAGGCCTCCAGGCAAAACAGGCAAGCATAGGCCTCCAGGCAAGGTCAGGCAAATGTAGGCCTACGGGCAGAGACAGGCAAGCGTAGGCCTCCAGGCAAGGTCAGGCAAACGTAGGCCTTCAGGCAAAGTTAGACAAACGTAGGCCTCCAGGCAAAACAGGCAAGCGTAGGCCTCCAGGCAAGGTCAGGCAAATGTAGGCCTCCAGGCAGAGACAGGCAAGCGTAGTCCTCCAGGCAAGGTCAGGCAAACATAGGCCTTCAGGCAAAGTTAGACAAACGTAGGCCTCCAGGCGAGGCCAGGCAGATGCGAGGAGGCCCAAAGCGGCGCACGGCAGCGCGTTGTGAAGCCAGCGGAGCAGATGCCAGAAACAGGAAAACCAAACCCTACCGTGAGACTCCAGGGTACAGTACACCAGCGCGCTCCTCAGGAAGACAGGAGCAGGGAGGCTGAAAAGTAATCTATGAAGAGTCCTCACGTTGAATGAAGCAAAGAAGACGTTAGTCGAGGGCAGCACACCTGATGAGCCTCACGAAGGATTTAAGGTAAAAACAACCTTATATCTTCAAGCATGCAATAAATCTTCAGAAGTGGCTGAGTTGGATAGTTAAGCTGAGTTGTGTTGAGGTCCCTGTTTGATGAAAGTAGGTTCACTCGTCGCCAAAATGAGGTGTTCTCTTCAGGATAAATAGCAGGCAGGTATTTATCCTAGTAGTTGAAGAAACAGCATAAGTTTATTGTACATCTCATGCAAGGGACCCCAGCCATCAACAGTCCAAGCGAACTGACAAAAGCTTTCCAATAATAACATTCTCTCTCAACGTGAGAGTTCCACAATAGAACACAACCTAGCAACCTCAGAAAAGGAGATTGCGCAATACAAGGCACAGAAAGGAGAGACATAAAAGCAGAATACCACAGTATCATTATTGTTTATTTTTTTTATGTAGTTGTTAAATGTTTAGTAGTTATTAAATGTATTTTATTTTTTGTGATTTTTAGTATCATAGTGGGCTGTGGGTTTATAGGGGTACAGGGTGGGAAGTAATTTAATTATAATTAATTAATAATTCGTTGTTAATTAATATTCATTATTGAATTGATAATTAATTATGCTAATTGTGCAATTCATATTTTTATTAATTTAGTTTTCAGATAGGGTTGTGGGTTTATAGGAGTACAGGGTGGGAAGTAAGTTAATTATAATTAATTAATAATTCGTTGTTAATTAATATTAATGATTTAATTGATAATTAAATTATGTTAATTGTGAAATTAATATTTTTTAAAGTTTTATTTTAGGTGCAGGTTGTGAGGTTCGTAGGGACACTGGGTGGGAAGTAAATTAATTATAAGTAATTAATATTTCGTTTTTAATTAGTAATAATTATTTAATTGATAATTAATTATGTTAATTGTGCAATTACTTTTTTTACTTACATTTTAGGTGTGGGTTTTGTAGGGGTATAGGGTCAGTCAATCAATCAATCACGTGTTTGTTAAGCGTGACTACTCACCCGTAGGGGTCTCAAGGCGCTGGGGAGGAGGGGAGGTGCAGGTTCCAGTCCATCAAGGAGGGGGTCTGTCGAAGAGCCAAGTTTTGAGGTTTCTCGTGAAGATGGGGAGTGATGTTGTTTGCCTGAGGTGGAGTGGTAGGGCGTTCCAGGCTCTGGCCGCGAGGAAGGAGAAGGAGCGGCCTCCTGATCTAGTCTTTCTGGCGCGGGGGACCACGGCGTAGGAGAGTTGGGCGGATCGTAGGGTCCTTTGGGGTGCGTGGAATTTGAGTCGGCTGTTCAGGTATGCTGGTCCGGTGTTGTGGAGGGCTTTGTGTGCGTGGGTGAGGATCTTGAAGGTGATTCTAGTCTCAATGGGAGCCAGTGGAGTGTGCGTAGGTGCTGGGAGATATGGCAGTGTCTTGGCAGGTTGAGGACCAGTCTTGCGGTGGTGTTCTGGATGCTTTGTAGCTTGCGCGTGAGGTTTTTGTTTATTCCGGCGTAGAGTGCGTTGCCGTAGTCGAGTCTGCTGGTGACGAGGGCGTGAGTGACGGTCTGTCTGTGCTCGAGGTGGATCCATTTGAAGGTCTTACGTAGGAGGCGGAGGGTGTGGAAGCAGGAGGATGCAACGGAGTTGATCTGGCGGTCCATTTTGAGCTTGGAGTCCAGGATGATTCCAAGGTTGCGTGCGTGGTCCGGTGGGGTGGGTGGGTTTCCGAGGGTGGGGGGCCACCAAGTGTCGTTCCAGGCGTCAGGGTGTGGGCCCATGATGAGTACTTCTGTTTTGTCGGTTTTGAGTTGTAGGCAGCTGCTTTTCATACATTTGGCGACAGCTTCCATGCCTTCTTGAAAGTTGTGTTTGGCTGCGTTGGCTTCGTTGGATAGGGAGAGGATGAGTTGGGTGTCGTCTGCGTATGAAACAATGTTGAGTCCGTGGGTTCTGACGATGGGGGCGAGCGGAGCTATGTAGACGTTGAAGAGCGTGGGGCTGAGGGAGGACCCCTGGGGGACTCTGCAGGTGGTTGGTGTAGGGTCCGAGAGGAAAGGAGGGAGTCTGACCCGCTGCGTTCTGCCAGAGAGGAAAGAGTGGATCCAGTCGAGGGCCTTGTCCCGGATCCCTGCGTCGTGGAGTCTGCGTGTTAGGGTGCAGTGGGAGACTGTGTCGAAGGCCGCTGAGAGGTCGAGGAGGATGAGGGCTCCTGTTTCTCCTTTGTCCAGTAGGGAGCGGATGTCATCTGTTGCGGCAAGGAGGGCGGTTTCTGTGCTGTGGTTTTTTCTGAAGCCGGATTGGGAGGAGTCGAGGATGTTGTGCTCTTTGATGAAGGTGGCGAGTTGGCTGTTGATGGCTTTCTCGATGACTTTCGCTGGGAACGGGAGCAGGGAGATGGCTCTGTAGTTTTTGAGGTCGGTGGGGTCCGCCGAGGGCTTCTTCAGGAGGGGGTTGACCTCAGCGTGTTTCCAGTCATCGGGGAAGGAGGCGTTCGCAAGGGAGCGGTTGATGGTGTGGCGAAGCATGGGTGCGATGGTGTCGGCGGCTCTATCGAAGATGTGGTGGGGCAGGGGTCCGTGGGGGCCCCGGAGTGGATTGATTTCATCGTCTTCAGCGTGTCTCGGTGGTGAGGGCTGTCCAGCTGTCCATCGTTGGTTTCAGGGTGTCGGGGGTGGCTGGTGAGGGTTCAGTGTATTGGTTGTCTTCGTCGAAGTTGTCGTAGATGTTCTTGATTTTGTGGTGGAAGAAGGCGCTGAGTTTGTTGCAGAGGTCTTGTGAGGGAGGAATGTCAGTAGACTCGCTGGTGGGTTGGGCGAACTCCTTGATGATGCTGAAGAGTTCTTTGCTGTTGTGTGCGTGTGTGGAGGTTCTGTCTTCGATCGCTGTTTTTCTCGTATTTCTGATGAGTTGGTGGTGGGCGTTGGTGGCGGCTCTGAAGTTGTTGTGGGCTTCTGTGGATTTGGAGTTCCTCCAGGCCTTTTCGAGGCGGCGGCATGTGCGTCTGGACTCTCGAAGTTTGGCGGTAAACCATCTGGCTTTCTTGGCGTGTGTGTTGTTGTTCTCCTTGAGGGGGGCTGTGGTGTTGGCGCTGTCATAGATCCATCTGTGCAGAGTTCGGGCTGCGGTGTTGGGGTCGTCATCTTCAGCGGTGGTTGGGGTAGAATTGCTGAGTGAGGAGGTGAGCTGGTCGTCTGTGATTTTGGTTCAGTTTCTTCGTGGGAGCAGATGCTGGTGTCTGTGGTTGGTGGGTGTTCTGAAGGTGAAGTGGATGCAACGATGGTCTGTCCACGGGAGTTCTGTGGTGCGGCTGAAAGTGATGGAGTTTCCTGATGTGAAGAAGGGGTCGAGGGTGTGTCCTGCTGAGTGCGTGGGTTCAGTCACGATCTGGTGGAGTCCAATGTTGTGGAGGTTATCCAGGAGGGATGCGGTGTTGGGGTCTAGTTAGTTATCTAGGTGGAAGTTGAGGTCTCCCAGTAGGGTGTAGTTGGTGGATGCGATTGCTTGCGGGGAGATGATGTCCGTGATGGAGTTGGTGAAAGGTCCGCGGGGTCCGGGGGGTCGGTAGATGAGAGTTCCTCGGAGGGTGGTGGTAGGGCTGGCCTGTATCTTGAAGTGTAGGTGTTCCATCAGGTCTGTGGGCTCGTCGGGGAGTGCGCTCAGGCGGAGGGTGGATTTGTGGACAATGGCGATTCCTCCTTCTGGGCGGGTGGGGCGGTCCTTCCAGGAGATCTTGTATCCTTGGGGGATGTCGATGGCGATGTCCGGTCCCGAGGTGGTGTTGGTCCAGGTTTTGGTGAAAAATGCTACGTCCGGGGTGGTGCTGTCGAGGAGGTCCCAGATTTCGGTGGCATGTTTGTGGAGTGATCGGACGTTGAGGAGGATGCATTGCAGGGTCTTCGGTTCGTTTGTGTTCTTGCGGGCGGGTTGTGCTGGGTCCGTGTTCCTGGCGGTGCTGCAGGTGTGCTGGCAGCGGTGACAGCTGAAGGGTCCGTGGGTGTCGGCTGGTGAAGCTAGCTTGCAGTTGTTGCTGCGGCCTGGGTTGAGTGCGTGGAGTGCCGCTGGGTTGTAGCGTAGGTGGTGCGAAGGTCCAGGGTTCCTGGCGCTGGTCGCGGTCGGGTCGCGGATGGGCGCAGACGGGCTTGCCTTTGGCGCGCCAGCTGCGCGGCCGCCATTAAGTAGGGGTCGGGGAGGGCTGGACAGCTGGGAGGCGGGAGCGGGGAGGGGAACTGGCTCGGACTGGTCGCACTGGGGGGAGGGGCCACGGGGGCAGCAGCGGCGGGAAAAACGAGGGAAAGCGAGCAATAAGGAAGAGGAAAAATGTAAAGAGTAAAAGGGTGAAAAAGAAAAGAAAAAGATATGAAGAGTAAAAGGGTGAAAAAGATATGAAGAGTAAAAGGGTGAGAAGAATAAAGGGTGAAACGGAGCAGAAAACAGAAGAAGAGTGCTAAAAGAGTGAAAGGGTGAAAGAGCTAAAGGGTGAAAACGGAGCAGAATGGGGCAGAAAGCGGAGCGAGAAAAAGGAGTCAGAGGTCCACTGGACCACCAGGGATGAGGCTCAGGTATAACCTGCGGGTGGAGGAGGGCCTTGAACCCCAACACTACGGGAGTGCAGGGGCTCAGGAGAGGCCTCACTTAATGGTGGAGCTGCGAGGGTGGTAGAGCAGTTTCACTGACAATGAGTCAGTGGTCTTGCTCGCCTGTCCCCGCAGCGGCCGCCATTAAGTAGGGGTCGGGGAGGGCTGGACAGCTGGGAGGCGGGAGCGGGGAGGGGAACTGGCTCGGGCTGGTCGCGCTGGGGGGGAAGGGGCCGCGGGGGCAGCAGCGGTGGGAAAAACGGGGAAAGCAAGCAATAAGGAAGAGGAAAAATGTAAAGAGTAAAAGGGTGAAAAAGAAAAGAAAAAGATATGAAGAGTAAAAGGGTGAGAAGAATAAAGGGTGAAACAGAGCAGAAAGCAGAAGAAGAGTGCTAAGAAGAGTGAAAGGGTGAAAGAGCTAAAGGGTGAAAACGGAGCAGAAAGGGGCAGAAAGCGGAACGAGAAAAAGGAGTCAGAGGTCCACTGGACCACCAGGGATCAGGCGCAGGTATAACCTGCGGGTGGAGGAGGGCCTCGAACACCAACACTACGGGAGTACAGGGGCTCAGGAGAGGCCTCACTTAATGGTGGAGCTGCGAGGGTGGGAGAGCAGTTTCACTGACAATGAGTCAAGTAAATTAATTTAAATTAAGTAATAATTGATTTTTAATTGACAATTATCAAATTGTTGATTAATTATATTAACTGTGTAATTATTTTTTTGTTCATTTAAATTTTAGGAGCATGTTGTATGTTTTGTAGGTGTAAATTGTAGGAAGTAACTTAGGGGGTCATTACCGTCCGCCATCGTCCCAGGGATGGGGACCACCCGCCAATAAGGCGTCGGTCCCACACATGGAATTAAGATGCGACCGCCACCACGGCGGTCGCATCTGCAATATTTAACATTGTGGCGGATGCTGCTAGCTGCAGCACCCGCCGCAATGTTAAAAATGCACCTTGAACATTTCCCTGCACTACGTGGCAGGCACCATGCGGTGCCTGCCACATGGTGCAGGGAAATGTAGGGGGGCACCATAGGTGCCCCCCAAGTGCATAACCGAACTGCCCCTGGTCAAGGGGGGCCCGCAACGGGCCCTCAAAGTTGAACCGCCATGGAAAGGCTGCGGGGATCCTGCATCCCAATCAGGTGGGTGGTGCCTGCTAGGCACCGCCACCATTCTGGGGATGCGGGGCGGCATAACAGGCAATCGGAACGATTGCTGCTGTCGAACCCATGGAGGACAGGCTTTCTCCCCACAGGCACACTGCCCGTGATCATAATATGGTGTGCGGAAAATGGCCGCATGATGGCGGTGAACCTGCCACCGACAGCCTGTTGGTGGTAGGTTCAATGCTATCATAATCAGGCCCTTAATTATAATTAAGTAATAATTAATTTGTAATTAATGTTAATCAGTAAATTGATAAATATTTATGTTAATAATGTTAAAAAATAGTTTTTTAAAGTTAAGTTTTAGGTGCAGCTTTTGAGTTTTTTTGGGGTATAGGGTGGGAAGTAACTACATTAGTATTATTTAATAAATATATTTTTGTTAATTAATAATTAAAAAAATAATATTCATTTAAATGAAAAATATTTATGTAAATTGTGTAATATATTTTGGGCCTCATTTGGATTTCGGTCTGTAAGCCTCCAACCACAGGTCGAGGGCTTTCTGACCGACATTCCTGGTTTGACTTCCGACCGCCTAATAACAATGTAGGTGGTCGGAAGTCAAACCGGCCGGTTATTCCGGCTGACTTCCGACGGGCTCAAGGAAGGCCCGTCTGCCAGACGGAAACCGCAACATTATCTCTACGGACGGCATTTCCACCATCGAGATTATGATGTCGGGTTCAGACAGGCTTTCCATGTCGGGCTTTCCGACATGGAAAGCCTGTCGGAAAGTGACTTTAGGGGCCCCTAGCAGGACCACCTTCTCCCTGCGGCCTCCGGTTGGGGGCCGAGGTGCCTCCCACAGGGTGCAGGAATTTACACAAACTCCCATTTCTATATGGGAGCTTGTGCTGCAGACTGAAACTGCCCACAGCACAAGTGGGAGTTTGCGACCGCACCATATGCGGTCGCATCATAATGCCGACTTATGGTTAGTCGGTTCCCCCACCAAATCGGTGTCGGGCAGACTCAAGTCTGCCTGGCAACGCAATTAGTGCCTAAATGTTTTTTGTTTGGGATTTGTGTTGTAGTTTTTGTATGCGTAAAATGTATAGGAATTTATTTATACTAAATAATAAAGTGAATTTATAATAATTATAGAAATTACAAATATTTATGTAAAATATGTACATAAAATATTTTTCATTTTATATATTAGGTGTGAGTTGTAGATGTTTTAGGAGTAAATTGTGGGAAGTTAATTAAATAGTATTTTACTTGTTAGTTGTTGAGAATATATTTTTGTATTTTAAATATACTAAAATTTGTAGTTATTTATGATATACATTTAACATCGTAATATGTTTTTATTTAATTTAATTTTTAATATAAAATATGTTTATATTTCTTTTTTTACATATTTATATTTTTAATTGTTTATTATGTTTTTGAAATTATTTTAATATGTTGAAGAGAATTTGTTTGTTTCTAACGTTGCACTCACTTGAATGGAAATAGTAAATTTTACCCCTCTGCAATCCCACACTTTCCCTACTGTTGCACTGATTGGAGTGGGAATAGTAAATTGTACCCCTCTGCAATTCAACACTTTCTCTACTGTTGCACTGACTTGAGTTGGAATAGTAAGTTTTACCCCTCTGCAATCCAACAGTTTCCTTACTGCTGCAGTGATGGTGTGGGAATAGTATTTTTAATTGTTCATTATGTTTTTGAAATTGTTTTATTATGTTGAAGAGAATTTGTTTGTTTCTAATGTTACACTGACTGGAGTGGGAATAGTAAATTTTACTCCGTCACAATCCAACACTTTCCCTACTGTTGCACTAATTGAAATGGGAATAGTAAATTTTACCCCTTCTCAATCCAACACTTTCCCTACTGTTGCACTCATAGGAGTTGGAATAGTGAATATTACCCATCCGCAATCTAACACTTTCCTTGCTGTTGAACTGACTGGAGTGGGAATAGTACATTTTACTCCGTTTACAATACAACACTTTCCCTACTGTTGCACTAATTGAAATGGGAATAGTAAATTTTACCCCTTCTCAATCCAACACTTTCCCTACTGTTGCACTCATAGGAGTTGGAATAGTGAATATTACCCATCCGCAATCTAACACTTTCCTTGCTGTTGAACTGACTGGAGTGGGAATAGTAAGTTTGACCCCTCCGCAATCCAACACTTTCCCTGCTGTTGCACTCATTGAAGTGGGAATAGTAAATTTTACCCCTGCGCAATCCTACACTTTCCCTACTGTTGCACTGACTGGAGTGGGAATAGTATATTTTAACCCTCCGCAATCCAACACTTTCCCTACTGTTGCACTGACTGGAGTAGGAATAGTCAATTTTACCCCTCCGCAATCCAACACTTTCCCTATTGTTGCACTGACTGGAGTGGGAATAGTAAATTTTACCCCTCTGCAATCCAACACTTTCCCTACTGTTGCACTAACTGGAGTGGGAATAGTACATTTTACCCCACCGCAATTCAACACTTTCCCTACTGTCGTACTTATTGGGGTATGAATAGTAAATTTTACCCATCCGCAATCCAACACGTTCCCTACTGTTGCGCTGACTGGAGGGGGAATAGTAAATTTATCCCTCTCCAATCCAACACTTTACCTACTGTTACACTGACTGGAGTGGGGATATTGAATTTTACCCCTCCGCAATACAACACTTTCCCTACTGTTGCACTGACTGGAGTGAGAATAGTTAATTTTAGCCCTCTGCAATCCAACATTTTCGCTAGTGTTGCACTGACTGGTGCGGGAATAGTAAATTTGAACCCTCCGCAATCAAAGACTTTCCCTACTGTTGCACTGACTTGAGTGGGAATAATAAATTGTACCCGCTGCAATTCAACATTTTCCATAGTGTTGCACTGACTCGAGCGGGAACAGTCAATTTTAACCCGCCGCAATCCAAGGCTTTCCCTACTGTTGCACTGACTGGAGTGGGAATAATAAATTGTACCCACTGCAATTCAACACTGTGACCTACCAGTGCGCGTCCCTGCTGCCGCTTCTACCCCTGCAACTGAGCTGCCATCGTATCCTCCTGCAGCGGCACTGGAGCCGGCATCACCGATGTTCTGTGTGGCTAGAATATAAAACATTACACATAATTTAGATCCCAGATATGCAACCCCAAATAAAACAGCAATGCAGCACTACAGCTCAGTTAGAACGTATCTTCCAAGTATCACTCTGGGCATTTGATTGGTTGGTTCACAAAGTTAGACAAACCAGGCGTGGAATAATGCTCAATGAAAAACCTATGGAGTTGGGTGGCAAATGCAATGCGAGGGGGACCTCATACTTTTTTTCCCAACCTTGCTGCACTGTCATTGGAAACTGGCGGTGTATTGTAACAACAAATGAACCGGTTTGCAGCACACTACACTGAGGGGGAGTGTGGACCATGATGACCATGGCCACTGTCTCGTGAACTGAACTGTGTTAGAGCTAGGCATAAACAGGAAAAGGAAAGCCTTCTGAACAAACATACATGGTGATTTTTTAAATTTAAAATACTAGCTTCCTTGTGCCAGCTATCTGAATCTTCATGAATCACGATAGATAGCACCAACATTCCAATAGACAAAATACCCCAAGATTCTATGGTTCTACCCTAAGAAGTCCACAACAATCATAAAAGTACTTACTGGGATCTGCAGAGCCCTCGACAGCAGTGCTGGTGGTCGGCTCCGGCTGACCAGCTTGCCCCGGACCCTTCTTCCCCTTGGGTGCTGATGAAGGAAATTATGAAGATAAATAAAAATAGATTAGTGATTCTGATAAGAATCTGCACAAAATGTTTTATGAAAAGCAAACACAGTCACTAAAACAGATCACCTATAGTACTACTAGTTTCTTTCAACTCAAGTCTATCGACTGTCGTTAAATCCATATTCCAAATCTCCTTAACAAAAAATACATATTGCAGTTAATGATCTTTCATTTTATTCTATTCCTATTACTCAACACCCTTGATGAGCCAACTCAGTCTCCTTTTTTTGCAATGCATAGATGCATACTTCACATCATCACTGTGAATTCAATTAAATAACCCGGAACTGTGCGAGCTACATAAACAAAGTCACAGAGAGAACGCCCTACTCAGTGATTCACTATAGTGACAGAAGAAACAGTCTGCAATGGCTTCTTAATTAATCAGCCAAAGCGAGTGCCTCATGAATACAATTAGGTAGCGGCTCCTGCCTAGCAGAAACTAGAAACTGGATCACACAATAATATACCAGCGTAAACTTTACTAAACACATAACTCACCTCTGAGTGTGAGCAGCATGCTATTCAGATTTAGTTTTTTAGCATCGTAGAACACAAACACAACAAATAATTAATACACATGGAGCAGCCCGGAATGTTGACACCTAGCAGGTCGAGCAGGTCCTGCTCCCTATCGAGAATGTCGGCCCAGCGGTGCCTCAGCTGCTGGGCGGTGTGCCGAACCTCGCTGTGGACCCGCATGCACCGGCGCACCGTCCCCCTAGCAGTACCGACGCTCCCGCAGGGATAAGCCACTGCCGGGCCTGCCTCTTGCTGCCAGAATAGAGGGAAGGTGGCACTGCACAAAAAAAACTAGTGCTGCCACCTCCTCCTTTCCAAAGATCTCCTGGGGCTGCACACCTGGGTGGCGGCGCCGCCCGCATGGAAGACGTCTCTGCCATGGCGCTGGGTGGGGAAACAATAAACTAAGAAGGGAAAGTAAAGAAGAAAGAAATAAGGAAAGAAGGGGAAATAAACTAAGTCAAAAAAGTCACAAAACACGAAAAAATTTAAACAAAAACATTAAATACACAAACAGAAAGACGCACACTCTTTGTAAAAAGTCAAAATTAGGGGTAGAAAAGTAATAAAGGAGGAGGATGACAAAGATTAACAAGAGATTAAAAATTAGACCCAGCACCATAACAGAGAGCAGAAAAACAAGATGGCCGCTTCAATGCAGACCGCCTGCTGCTGTTCGCGCATGATTTAGAATGCGAGCACACTTCAGGACCGCGTAGTGCCATTCCCTGGTGATTTTGGAGTGTGCGGATGCACTCCGTGTTCGCAACGCAACACGAACGGGCGCGCTGGCAAACTCTGCCCGAATGCAGAACTCCCCGTAACGCAGCGGAGTTTTTTTGCGACTACGCGGAATTCCAAGTAGTGGGACTCTGCGAAATCCGCCCACCCCTATAAATAACCTTAAAATTGTTAAATGGCAAATTATTAATAAAACACTCTCCAACTTTTATCTCTTTACATGTACTTCCTAAAAGAAAACACTATGACTTCAAAAAGTGGTAAGCTGCCAGAAAAAAACAACTATCACAAACCAGGAAAAAGATATAACAAAGTAAGTATACACAAATTATTCAAAAAATAGAAATTCACCCCAATAGCGAGTAAAAATAATCCTAACAACCTCAACGTCTATAAACTACCTACAAATAAACATTTAAAATGCAACTGATACTTTTTTTTCTTCCAACAGAAAAGAAGTCACCTGTACCACATTAGAACACCCCCAACGGAAAAGCTGTAAAACAATGTGAAACATCTAAAAAGAACATACATGTAAGTATTAAAAATTAAAGTAGTTGTATAATTTTAAATGTAAATAACAAACATACAAACGTTAAAATATTATATACAGTTATACTATTACACTACTTTCAGATACAATGACAGAGAGAATCAAACATATAACATCACAGAAACGAAAAACAGTTACTAAGGGGCTGATTCAAAGTTTGGCAGTCCGTGGACTGCCAAATCCAGGGTGGTGCAGCAGTGGCAGTTTGCACCAGCGGTCCTACTTCCATATTATGCGTTTGGGGGTCAGACCGCAATTGGACCGCCACAACCGCCGGGGATCTGTGATCCCTCTGTGGTGGCGCGATGTTCTCAGGCCCGCAATATGATGGTGGTGCCGCTGCAGCACCACCAAGCATAATACGAGTTTCCTTACCACCACAGTTTTCATGGCGGTGAGCCCACCATGAAAAGTGTGGCAGTGAGGAAACTAATGAGGCCCTACAGGACCACCTATTGCCTCAGTGGCAGGGGATGCATGCAGGGGGGCACATGGTGTGCCCCCCTATTTGCAAGCACCCCCAGTTCCTGCACGGCATGGACTTAACAGTCCATGCCACGCAGGAACTTGCAGCGTTCCTAAAGAAAACTCCTAATCTGGTGGGTGGTCGGCAGAAGAGTTTGGCAGTGTGGGAGCGGGGCGCTGGCATGGCGGCCCGCTTCCACACTGCCAAACTCATAATCAGGCCCTCAGTCACATGGGCTACATCTACAACCAAGAAAGTGCATCAGCAAAAAATGTAAATTGGAAATATACTAAATATTATTTTAATGTATGCTATGGAAGGGCCACTGCAAAATATGATGTTGTAATTCATGTAAGAGAACAGAACCATCATCAAATGTGACAGAAATAGAAGTAAGGGAGGTATTGTGGGATTTAAAAGAGGCAAGCACTAGCTCTCAGTAACACACAACCCAAATCCTAAAAGATATACTGCCTAGAGGCGATCACGGGCCAACTACCACCTAAACCCACTTTAAATCGTTTAATTGCATGAACAAAAAAAGTCACCAGCAAACTCCTCCGGCTCTAGAAGATACCAAGTCATAGAAATAATTGAACATTTCACAATGATACATCATGAGGAACCTTTCCTTTTACATGACAACCTAAACAATGATAAACAAATCCTAATATTCTCTACAGCAAATAACTTACTAAAATAAAGCCATTGTCAAACCTGGATGATGGACGGGACCTTCAAATTTTTTTAATTTTTTTTTTAATTTTTTTTTTT
>CAWUFW010032623.1:0-13580 GCA_963921515.1 Calotriton arnoldi | reverse complement strand
CACACACACACACGCGCGCGCGCCGCCGCCGACCGGAGACGCGCGGCTGAAGGCTGAAGGCTGGCCGCTGGCCAGCTTGTGCGGCAGGCAGGTGGTGACTTTAATCAAGACTTACCAGTAACCTGAATTTCCTTCCATAGGCTAACATTGACTGGTTTCACTTGGAAATTCTTCTAAGTGTGGAGTTTTGGAACTTTAAAATATTCCTCTAAAATCAGCCGAAATACGAATTCCGATTTACTCACCTGTTATCAGGAGAGACCTCAGTGCTGCATCTTTCAGCCCAGTACTGATCCTCAAAAGTAATTTTAACCGTACTTACCAGTAACTTGAATTTCCTTCCATAGGCTAACATTGACTGGTTTCACTTGGAAATTCTTCTAAGTGTGGAGTTTTGGAACTTTAAAATATTCCTCTAAAATCAGCCGAAATCACGATTCCGATTTACTCACCTGTTATCAGGAGAGACCTCAGTGCTGCATCTTTCAGCCCAGTACTGGTCCTGAAAAGTAATTTTAACCGTACTTACCAGTAACTTGAATTTCCTTCCATAGGCTAACATTGACTGGTTTCACTTGGAAATTCTTCTAAGTGTGGAGTTTTGGAACTTTAAAATATTCCTCTAAAATCAGCCGAAATACGAATTCCGATTTACTCACCTGTTATCAGGAGAGACCTCAGTGCTGCATCTTTCAGCCCAGTACTGATCCTCAAAAGTAATTT
Organism: Calotriton arnoldi; assembly: GCA_963921515.1. Classification (NCBI taxonomy): domain Eukaryota; kingdom Metazoa; phylum Chordata; class Amphibia; order Caudata; family Salamandridae; genus Calotriton; species Calotriton arnoldi. The sequence continues at coordinate 12,857 of CAWUFW010032623.1, read as the reverse complement.
TAACCGTACTTACCAGTAACTTGAATTTCCTTCCATAGGATATCATTGCCTGCTTTTTGCTGAAAAGTTTCTAAGTGTTGATTTTTGAAACATACAAATATTCCTCTAAAATCAGCCGAAATCCGAATTCTGATTTACTCACCTGTTATCAGGAGAGACCTCAGTGCTGCATCTTTCAGCCCAGTACTGGTCCTGAAAAGTAATTTTAACCGTACTTACCAGTAACTTGAATTTCCTTCCATAGGCTAACATTGACTGGTTTCACTTGGAAATTCTTCTAAGTGTGGAGTTTTGGAACTTTAAAATATTCCTCTAAAATCAGCCGAAATACGAATTCCGATTTACTCACCTGTTATCAGGAGAGACCTCAGTGCTGCATCTTTCAGCCCAGTACTGATCCTGAAAAGTAATTCTAACCGTACTTACCAGTAACTTGAATTTCCTTCCATAGGCTAACATTGACTGGTTTCACTTGGAAATTCTTCAAAGTGTGGAGTTTTGGAACTTTAAAATATTCCTCTAAAATCAGCCGAAATACGAATTCCGATTTACTCACCTGTTATCAGGAGAGACCTCAGTGCTGCATCTTTCAGCCCAGTACTGATCCTGAAAAGTAATTTTAACCGTACTTACCAGTAACTTGAATTTCCTTCCATAGAATCATTGTCTGGTTTTCAGCAGAAAAGTTTCAAAAGTGTCGATTTTCACAAACTACAAATATTCCTAAAAATCGCCTGTATGACTTAAACGCATTCTTTCAACTGTTTACAGATGCACCAGTGCTGGATCCAGGATCCACCACTGAGTAAGAAAAAGTAACGATAACACTACTTCACCTGCTAAGGAATTTCCTCCATAGGATAACATTGGTGATTCTATGTGAAAAAGTTTCGTGTCAACTTTTAAAATACAATAATATTCCTTAAAAATCACTACTGTAACCAAAACGCTTTACTCAACTGTTTATAGGAGATGTCCCAGGACTGAATCTAGGATCCAGTCCTGTGGTTAGAAAAGTAATCCATAAAGTAACTAATTGCATTTAACTAGAAATTCACATTGAGCTCACATGTTGCATTGTGTTTGAAATTGTGTTGCCTATTGCAACAACTGTAACTACTGTACTTAAAAGTCTATTGCCTATTTGCAAAGTATTTAAACTAAAGTAATTCATTCTGAGAAAGTATATTTTGTAATGTAATGTATAATGTAATTACAATGTAATTTAAAAATAAAATATCTAAAAATAAATAGTTTAAAAAATGTAGTAAATTCAGTATCAAAAATAAATATAATAATTAATACATTTAAAAAATTGGTCATTTACAAAACCTCTGAAATTCACTGAATAAAACCATAGGTTTCAGACATGCTATAGTTAGGAATCTAGCACTAAAAACCTTTGAAATCTACTCTGAAAAACCATAGGTTTCAGGCACGTTGTAGTTAGAAATTCAGCATTTAAAAACCTTACAAATTCACTGATAAAAAACCATAGGTTTTAGGAGACGAGGCTATCAGGTTGGACAGACATCCCCCGGTCGGACATAAACCCGTGAAATTCCCCCGCTGAGGGCTAGCTCTAGCTAACCATAACTCGCGCCCTCAAGAATGCACTGCTGATGACGTCAAGCATAGTATACATCACTCATGACATGGTCAGTGATCATCACTGATGACATCATCGTGGACATTTATCCAATGACATCACTGATGACATCACTGATGATATCATCCATGTGATAATTTCATGTATCTTCACAATTTACCATAACTTTTGATACACCCACTCTAAATTCAGCAGATCGCCATTCAAAATCTACACATCTAAATACATACCCACTGATCACCCTAGGTCTACACACACATCACATCTACTACCTCACTCTATAGTTCACTGTAGACTTTACAGTCAATTGTATTTACATGTACTCATACACCTATATAAACACTCACACATCACACTCATCTCATTGTGAGGTACTCTCAGAGTCAGTCATGCAAAATTAATCACACACCCATTTTAATTATTCCATGTTATTTCATACATTACTACCAGCCTCACTTTACTCATACAAACAATAGCATCTCCCAATGTTTCCTATACACAACTGATTGTTTCACTCCTCCACACACCCACTTATAGCCATTTCTAGTTATTCTAACACACATATAGACTGCCTTTACATATGTAGCTACGCACATACACTGAGAGTATACATTCACTCACTTCAACACATCTGTATACACACACTCACCTACCCAAGCAAATATCATGTATTTACCCTGAAAGTCATGCACTAGTGAATCACCACTCACATTCATGCAGAGTCACACATATCCAATTGTTACCACAGGCAGCCATGATACTTCAGAGAACCAATAAATCCCATATAGATACTCATGGTTATTTCCGCAGTTCCATGCATCCACACATACTGTCAGTCATATTTGATACAGACATTCACACAGTTTTAGTCATTTCAACATGCAGTAATAGGCGCTTATCAATTACTTGTAGAGTTAAACATGACGCATTAAATCATTCATTTCAGACATTTACTAATTTCATCTCTGTTTTCTGCAGTTAAACATAATTTAAATTTCTACAGAAAAAATTAGGTTGTTTCGGATGATGCCACAGTGATGTCATTATGAGATGTCATCAGTGATTACTGGTGATATCACTGACATGTCATGAGTGATGTAATATGTGACGTCATTCCAAGTGCATTGTAGGCCAGCGAGCTGTGTTTGCCTGGACCATGCACGAATTTCACGGAAGCTTGTTTCCAGGCAATGTCCAAGATAACTGCCCTGTGTCCTGTTTTTCAGTGAATATATATATATATATATTTTGCACACCTCGTGGCTTAAGGTATGCGGTGGGATCTGACCCTAATGTTTTCAAACATTTTCCTGTTGGAAGAGTTACAGATACCCAAGAATGTTTTTATCTGTTTTATTCATACAGATGAAATGTTTGCTGACAAAGATTTCATTCTTTACAAAGAATATTGTACGGTAGTAGCCGTGTCGCATTTCAGTATACATATCTAGTGTATAGACATAGAAATTGTCATTACAGGTTACTGGCTGCTTGAGCGCTCATCTTGTAATGGATCTATTTTACTGGTGTAATATCATTGTTATGTCCAATTTAGATAATCCAATACACTATGTGTTGATATAATTATAATAACAATATATCCACATATATTATGTCAAATGGGCATTTAAATACGTATCACATGATATCTACATAAAGTGCACGTGCTATGTTTTACAGTGCCTGCTGGGCTAGTAATAATGCCATTGCAGTCAGACTATTATATATATAAAATATTATAAATCCTTTAAAGAGGTCGCTGTTCAAACTCCATGTATCAAGTCTACAAGCTTACATGCTGCCAATAAATCATCCTTACTATTTCACTGTCAATTACTTACCAGGGATGTGAATTTAGCTGACATTTTCAGATGCATTGCATTCTCTACACATTAAAGACAATAACAAAATAAAAGAAAATTGATGTAAAAATTATATAATTGGGTGAATGCTATATACAATTTAAATCTCATATTAATATTATTGTAGAGAAAGAGAAATCCATTTCATTATATAGATTTTTGTTTTCGATGATATCTGTTAATTGTCTGCATATATCATCTTCAGTCTAATATCTGGGTTCAGTGGATGGATAACTCACTTGAATTTGTCTCACATTGAAATTAGGTCTCAAAATCACAAACCTGATTCTGTGAACTTAGTCATGCCTGTCTCTCAGCTCTGTGTGTTTCTCATCGTTCTCCAGGACCACTTAAGGATAAAGCCCACTACGGCCTAGCGGAGCTGAAATGGCGAGCTAATTATTGTCTATCTCTGGAGCGCATTGCTCTTTATGTTCTATATTTAGCTCGGCAAGGTAATGTTATTTTTGATTACTGGCAGATTAGCCACATACACAAAATTCTGTATTGTAATCGGTTTCTGGATTAAATAATGGTTGCTTCTGTGGTATCATCATGCATATTTATACAGTTCGCACAGCATATTAACAAGAGGAATCCCTGTAATTATCTGGATTTGATTTGGGTTTTATTTGTGTTGTAACTAGATTAAGTTCATCTCTTGGGATCTTCCTCTCCTGAAAGTTATTGTGGTGACTCATGGGCAGTATCGATTTAATATGTATTCAGTTTTCAAAATATGTTGTCACGCTGTAATATTCTCCTGACTTTGTATGATTGACTGGAATAAGTGGTTGCAAATCAATTTTCTTCTGCATTCATCCTTAATTTTGGGATTAGTGTGTTTCAGAATTTGTCAACCTTATCATTGCAGTTTGAATCACTTTATTAGGATCAGAAAGTCTTTAAAATCTACATAACTACTAATCAAAATTCTTCGAAGTGCTACAGCCTTTAGCTCTGACACTCGTAGGGGATGCTTTGACTAGTGGGTGCAGACTTTGTGTATATAAGAGGCTGTTGCCAGACGTCTCTTCTGCAGTTTTGAACCAGCGTATTTTGCCCTGACTCATATGTGATGTCAACTGTATTCAAGTATTAGTATTCATCGACTGCAGCAAATTAGTAGCACTAACTCTCAGAGTCACCTCTCCAAATAAGAAAAAACATCATCGATGGTCTGGTCCAGATGATCCCCATACATTTCTACACACTGGGCACCTGCTTCGCCCCCAGCTATGCGAATTTATTCATGGGCTGGTGGGAGGAGCAGGTGTCCAATCAATGTGAAATGTATGGGGATCAGGTGTACTCTGGACCCGATTCATCGATGATATTTTTCTTATTTGGAGAGGTGATGAGGTTGAGTGCCACTGAATTTGTACAGTCATTGAATACTAATACTTTGAATATACAGTTGACATCACATATGAGTCAGAATAAAATCATTTTTCTTGATGTAGAAGTTGCTGTGGAGGATAATCACTTGGTTACAAAACTGCATAGAAAAGAGACGTCTGGTAACAGCCTCTTATATGCCACAAGTGCCCACCCATGCAGCCTAATCCAAAGCATCCCCTACGGGGAATTAATCAGAGCTAAAGAAACTGTAGCACTGAGAAGGAATTTTTGATTGAAAAATCAGTTATGTGCCAAAGATTTAAGGCCCGGGGATATACTAATAAGGTGATTCAAGCTGCAGTAGATAAGGTTGACAAATTGCAAAGAACTGCTTTACTTAATCCCAAAATTAAGGATGAATCGCAAGAAGAGAATCAGATTAGGTTTATAACCACTTATTCCAGTCAATCATACAAAGTCAGGAGAATATTACAACGTAATTGGCATATTTTGAAAACGGATGCCATATTAGATCGATACCTTCATGAGTCACCACAAATAACTTTCAGGAAGGGAAGGTCCCTAAAGGATGAACTTAGCCATAATCTAGTTACAACACAAATTAAACCCAAATCAAATCAAGGTGTTACAGGGTTCTCTTGTTGTATGCGGTGCAAGGCTTGTATAAATAGTAAAAACTGCACCAAGATTAGAGTACCTAGAAGTAACAGAGATTATTTAATCAAAGGAAACTTCGATTGCAATACAGAATTTTGTGTATATTGTCTAATCTGCCCGTGTCAAAAATATTACATAGGCAGTACAATACACCGAGCTAGAAAACGTATTCTGGAACATAAGAGAGCAATACGCCAGAATAATGAACAATATCCAGTAGCTCGCCATTTCAAGGCGCTCCATGGACAAAATGATAGGCTTTTGTCCTTCGTAGTCCTGGAAACAGTGAGACCACAGGAGCGAGGGGGAGACAGGGAACGCCAACTAAGGATTCTAGAATCCAGGTTTATTATTGATTTTGAGACCCTGTTTCCTATTGGTTTAAATTCAAGTGAGGAGTTATCCATCCACCTGGGTTAAGATATTAAAGTATTGAGAAGATGAAGAATAGTGGCCTGAGAATAAATATATGCAGATGAGTGTAATATGAATATCATCGAAGGGGTTTTAGAATAAAAATCTATATGAATGAAATGGATTTCTCTTTCTCTTACAACAATATTATTGTAGGATTTTAAATTGTATATAGCATTCACAATTATATGAATTTTTACATCAGTTTTTCTTTTATTTTTTGTTGTGTCTTTTGTGTTAATAGGAATGTGCATCACTGGGGAAAATGGTCAACTAGAGGTCAGTTCTACCATCCTGGTCGGGAGGAGACAGAATTGACAATTGAAATAATTGGAATGATTTGTGAAGGCGACATAACAAGCCCACTTGGGCTTGATTTTGTATTACATGGGTTTTGAACGCGACTCTTGGGATTTATAATATTTTTTATATAATATAATAGATCTGTTTGCAATGGCATTATGTTACTAGCCCACTTGGGCTTAATTTATGTAGAATAGCACGTGCACTTTAATATTGAATATCATGTGATCGGTATTTAAGTAAATGCCCATTTCGACATAATATATGTGGATATAATTGTTGGTAATAATTATTTATCAACACATAAGTGTATTGGATTCTATGTAAATTGGTTTTCTTAACAATGATATTACACCAGTAAATAAGATCCATTACAAGATGGCGCTCAGAAACATTGACCAGTAACCTGTGTAACCCATTTCTATGTCTATGCACTAAGATTATGTATACTGAAATGCGACACGACTTGCCGTACCGTGAACAAGCCGTAAGGGTGAAATGCGTCGGTAGGAGACCATCTGTTATGGAATAAACAGATAAAGCATTCTTGGGTGTCTGTGGCTTCTTTTTCTACAACAAGAGAAAGTGTTTTGGCGTTATTAAGGGATTCCGGATCCCGCGACGGACCGCCGCGCAGCTAAGCCCCATACTACCGGAGGTTCGTGCAAATATATATATATATATATTCACTGAAAAAACCATAGGTTTTAGGGACAGTTATAGTTAGTTGGACATTGCACTCGTACAAAACCCGTGAAATTCACCCGTTATAGTTAGTTCAGGTAACTTTAACTCGCGCCCCTACAATGCACTGCTGATGACGTCACATATTACATCACTCATGACATGGTCAGTGACATCACTGATGACATCACTGATGACATCTCAAATGACATCACTGATGACATCACTGATGACATCATCCAGTGACTGTGTGTTTCTGTAAAGTTTAAATATGTTTAATATATATAGGGAAAGGCGTATTGAAGAATGAGTGGGTGTATAAGTGTCTGAATGGATGATTTAGTACGTGCGTGACTGACTCTACAAGTGAGTGATTAAACGTATCTTACTGAATGCATGGGTTAGTGACTAAACTGTGTGAATGTCTGTATCCGTCTGTTTGTTGGTGTGTTAGTGGATGCATGGATTTGCGAATGGCTACATGAGTGTCTATATGGGTTATTGATTGGTTCTCTGAGTATCTGTATGGCTGCCTGAGTGTTTGTGTGGGTGGGGTGTGTGTGACTCTGTACATAGATGTGTGAGTGGGTGATTCACTGGGTGCATGATTTCAAGAGTGCATCTGTGATGGACTGCTTGGGTGGGTGAGTGTGTGTATGGGTGTGTTAGTGAGTGAATGTATATCTCAGTGGTACATGTGCGAGTAACTACATATGTAAAAGGCAGTCTATATGTGTGTTAGAGTATTTAAATGGCTATAAGTGAGAGTGTGTGATTGTGAGAGTGGCTGTATGGATGCGTGTGTGCTTGTATCAGTTATTGTATAAGAGCGTAAGAATGTGCTAGTATTTGTATGAGTAAGTGAGCTGGTGTGTGTATAACTGTATAGGTGAGTAAATGGGTGTGTGATTAATTTTTTGCATGACTGACTACGTGTGTGAGTACCTCTATGGATGAGTGGCGGTGTGTGAGTGTTTATATAGGTGTATGAGTGCATATGATAGTCCTGTACTGAGTGACTGTAAGTACGAGTGACTGTACGGGTGAGTGAGTAGATGTGTGTGTGTGTAGACCTAAGAATCAGTGAGTGGGTATGTAGTTATTGGTATTGGAGTGTGTAGGGTTTTGAGAATGGCAGTCTGTAATTTAGAGTGGGTGTATCAAAAGTTATATTAGGGTGTGAGAAGATGCATGAAATTATCACATGGATGATGTCATCAGTGATGTCATCAGTGATGTCATTTGAGATGTCATCAGTGATGTCATCAGTGATGTCACTGACCATGTCATGAGTGATGTAATATGTGACGTCATCAGCAGTGCATTGCGGGGCGCGAGTTATAGTTACCTGAACTAACTATAACGGGGAATTTCACTGGTTTTGTACGAGTGCAATGTCCAACTAACTATAACTGTCCCTAAAAACTATGGTTTTTTCAGTGAATTTGTAAGGTTTTTTAAATGCTAATTTCTAACTATAACGTGCCTGAAACCTATGGTTTTTTCAGTGAATTTCAAAGGTTTTTTAAATGCTAATTCCTAACTATAACATGTCTGAAACCTATGGTTTTTTTCAGTGAATTTCAGAGGTTTTGTAAATGACAATTTTTAAATGTATTAATTGTTATATTTATTTTTTTGATACTGATTTACTACATTTTTTAAACTATTTATTTTTAGATATTTTATTTTTAAAATACATTGTAATTACATTATACATTACATTACAAAATATACTTTCTCAGAATGAATTACTTTAGTTTAAATACTTTGCAAATAGGCAATAGACTTTTAAGTACAGTAGTTACAGTTGTTGCAATGGGCAACACAATTTCAAACACAATGCAACATTGAGCTCAATGTGAATTTCAAGTTAAATGCAATTAGTTACTTTATGGATTACTTTTTCTAACCACAGGACTGGATCCTATATTCAGTCCTGGGACATCTCCTGTAAACAGTTGAGTAAAAGCGTTTTGGTTACAGTAGTGATTTTTAAGGAATATTATTGTATTTTAAAAGTTGACACAAACTTTTTCACATAGAATCACCAATGTTATCCTAAGGGAGGAAATTCACTTAGCAGGTAAGTAGTGTTATCGTTACTTTTTCTTACTCAGTGGTGGATCCTGGATCCAGCACTGGTGCATCTCCTGTAAACAGTTGAAAGAATGCGTTTAAGTCATACAGGCGATTTTTAAGGAATATTTGTAGTTTGTGAAAATCGACACTTTGAAACTTTTCTGCTGAAAACCAGACAATGGATTCCTATGGAAGGAAATACAAGTTACTGGTAAATATGGTTAGAATTACTTTTCAGGGTCAGTGCTGGGCTAAAAGATGCAGCACTGGGTTCTCTCCTGATAACAGGTGAGTAAATCGGAATTCGTAGTTCGGCTGATTTTAGAGGAATATTATAAAGTTCCAAAACTGCACACTTAGAAGAATTTCCAAGTGAAACCAGTCAATGTTAGCCTATGGAAGGAAATTTAAGTTACTGGTAAGTACGGTTAGAATTACTTTTCAAGGTCAGTGCTGGGCTAAAAGATGCAGCACTGGGTTCTCTCCTGACAACAGGTGAGTAAATCGGAATTCGTAGTTCGGCTGATTTTAGAGGAATATTATAAAGTTCCAAAACTCCACACTTAGAAGATTTTCCAAGTGAAACCAGTCAATGTTAGCCTATGGAAGGAAATTCAAGTTACTGGTAAGTACGGTTAAAATTACTTTTGAGGATCAGTACTGGGCTCAAAGATGCAGCACTGAGGTCTCTCCTGATAACAGGTGAGTAAATCGGAATTCGTAGTTCGGCTGATTTTAGAGGAATATTTGTATGTTACAAAAATCGACACTTTGAAACTTTTTCAGCAAAAAGCAGGCAATGATATACTATGGAAGGAAATTCAAGTTACTGGTAAGTACGGTTAAAATTACTTTTCAAGATCAGTACTGGGCTCAAAGATGCAGCACTGAGGTCTCTCCTGATAACAGGTGAGTAAATCGGAATTCGTAGTTCGGCTGATTTTAGAGGAATATTATAAAGTTCCAAAACTCCACACTTAGAAGAATTTCCAAGTGAAACCAGTCAATGTTAGCCTATGGAAGGAAATTTAAGTTACTGGTAAGTACGGTTAAAATTACTTTTCAGGATCAGTACTGGGCTCAAAGATACAGCACTGAGGTCTCTCCTGATAACAGGTGAGTAAATCGGAATTCGTAGTTCGGCTGATTTTAGAGCAATATTATAAAGTTCCAAAACTCCACACTTTGAAGAATTTCCAAGTGAAACCAGTCAATGTTAGCCTATGGAAGGAAATTCAAGTTACTGGTAAGTACGGTTAGAATTACTTTTCAAGGTCAGTGCTGGGCTAAAAGATGCAGCACTGGGTTCTCTCCTGATAACAGGTGAGTAAATCGGAATTCGTAGTTCGGCTGATTTTAGAGGAATATTATAAAGTTCCAAAACTCTACACTTAGAAGAATTTCCAAGTGAAACCAGTCAATGTTAGCCTATGGAAGGAAATTCAAGTTACTGGTAAGTGCGGTTAAAATTACTTTTGAGGATCAGTACTGGGCTCAAAGATACAGCACTGAGGTCTCTCCTGATAACAGGTGAGTAAATCGGAATTCGTATTTTGGCTGATTTTAGAGGAATATTTGCACAATGGTGAAGGAAGGGGTGGGGCCTGAGGTGACATGTCTGCAAACACGCCCTGTGGCGCGTTTTAAGTTGGAGAATTAATTCCTCCTCAATCCCGAGGGTCCCTAGGGGCCAACTAGCCCACCAGATACCTCCAGTATGCGCCAGAGAGCTGCGTTGCAGAGAGGTGTTCAGAGGCCATGCCCCTTTTTACAACACTCTGCAACGCAGCTCCGTGGCGCTTACTGGAGGTACCTGGTGGGCTAGTTGGCCTCAGGGACCCTCAGGATTGAAGGGATTTAATTCCCTATCTTAAAACTCGCCACGGGGCCTGTTTGCACACATGTCACCTCAGGCCCCGCCCCCTCCCTTCACCACTGTGCAAACGCGCCCCGTGGCGCGTTTTAAGTCGGGGGATTAACTCCCGTTGAATCCTGAGGGTCCCTGGGGTGCAACTAGCCCACCAGCCCCAACTCCCCCACGGACCATGCCGGCTCCCAGCGTCCTGCGGGAGCCGGCATTGCTTTTCCACATGGGGAGCTGCTAACATGCAGCTCCCCATGTGGAAAAGCAATTGTCTTTGGTTATTGGAAGCGAGAGCAGGTTTCCCTGCTCTCGCTTCCAATATCCAAAGCAGTTAGCAAACTACAGTGTCCCGGGGTAGGCACCCCGGTACACTGCAGGAGCTGGCCCTGGGGGTGGCGGTCCCCAGGGCCACCACAGGCTCCAGGAGGGGGCCGCGCAGCCCCCTCCCTTCAATTGCACAGCCCCGGGAGGTGGTGGTCCCGGGGCTTCGGGAGTCCAGACGGACCCCCACATTTGTTTTCTAAGTGCCCCGGGAGGTGGTGGTCCCGGGGCATGTGGGGGCTGGAGCCCCCCCACACAGGTGATTAATTTTTAAAAAAAGAAGCCCCGGGGGGTGGCAGTCCCCGGGGCTGCGGGAGGGCGGAGAGCCCTCCCGCACCATGTTTTATTTAAAGCCCCAGGGGGTGGCTGTCCCCGGGGCTTGGGGGGCCTTAGAGGCCCCCCACATAAAACATAAACCTACCCCGAGCTTCGTTTTTTTTTTTTTATCGGCGGGATCCGCGCACCCTAAGCGCATCCCGCCGATTTTTTTTTTTTTTTAAATGCTTTTTCTGCCCAGGGGGTCCTTGTGGGACCCCCTGAGCAGACCTAGGGGGTCAGGGTGTTTCTACCTGCCCCTTTGTGCATTTTGCGCACTTGTTTCTTGTGTTTTCACGGCGGGATCCGCGCAGCCTAAGCGCATCCCGCCAATTTTTGGAAAAAATGCTTTTTTCTGCCCAGGGGGTCCTTGTGGGACCCCTGAGCAGACCTAGGGGGTCAGGGTGTTTCTACTCTGCCCCCTTTTTGCGCTTTGTGCACTTGTTTCTGTCCCTCGGTTCTACCGAGGGACAAAATGGCTGCCAACACTTCCTGATTTGGAGTGTTGACAGCCACTTGACAGCCAATTAGCCTGCAGCTCGTGATCAGGAGGGTACGCGGACCCTACTCGGCCATAGATATATATGTGACTTTACTTTTGATTTTCTCAGGAACTACTGAACGGATTTACACCATTTAAGCAAAAGGCACGACACTGAACCAAGGGCTACCTCTTTGCCAAATTTGGTGTAATTCCGTTCAGCAGTTCGGGCTGTAGCTGCGACTAAAGGTTCCTATGGAAAAATGAATGGGGAAAATGCGTTTTGGGACGCCCCTTTTTTCTCTGCCCCCGCTTGACGAATCACCCCGAGACTTTCAGGATAGGAGCGGACCGGAGCGCCCCAACAAGTTGGAAACTTTCGTGAAGATTCGTCAACCGGTGCCAACGTTATTTCAAATAGAATGTTGGGGATTTCCTATGGAAAATAGGTCCTAACTATAACTATCTACTGGCGACCGCCAGTAGATAATATATATATATGTATATATATATATTCACTGAAAAAACCATAGGTTTTACAGACATTATAGTTAGAAATTAGCATTTAAAAAACCTTTGAAATTCACTGAAAAAACCATAGGTTTCAGGGACGTTATAGTTAGTTGGACATTTCACTCATACAAAACCATAGAAATTCCACTGTTATAGTTAGTTCAGCTAACTATAACTCGCGCCCCCACAATCCACTGCTGATGACGTCACATATTACATCATTCATGACATGGTCAGTGACATCACTGATGACATCACTGATGACATCATCCACGTGAAAATCTGATGCACCTCCTCACACCTTTGATACACCCACTCTAAAATACAGACTACCAATTTCAAAAAAATAGACACATCAATACCAGTTACTAAATACGCATGTGGTAGTGG
>CAWUFW010032622.1:0-13581 GCA_963921515.1 Calotriton arnoldi | reverse complement strand
ACTTCGTTCAGTTACGTATTGCTGGCAGGATGCGCTCAGGGTGCGCGAATCCTGCCGAAAAATCGAAAAAATCGAAGCGCGGTCTCCCGCGCTTCGATGTATTTACCCCCGGGTGGCCCAAGTCCCGGGGGCATGGTGGGGGTTTAATTTTATGTGTGGGGGCCTCAAAGGGCCCCCAAGCCCTGGGGACCGCCACCCCCGGGGCTTTTTAAAAATGGTGCGGGAGGGCTCTGAGCCCTCCCGCAGCCCCGGGACCACCACCTCCCCGGGGCTTTTTTTAATTAATGAACAACCTGTGTGGGGGGCTCCAGCCCCCCACACGCCCGAGACCGCCACCTCCCCGGGGCACTAACAAATTAAAATGGGGGTCCGTTTTGGACCCCCGAAGCCCGGGGACCACCACCTCCCCGGGCTGTGCTGATGTAGGGGAGGGGCCGCGCGGCCCCCTCCTGAGCCCTTGATGGCCCTGGGGACCGCCACCCCCAGGGCCGGCTCCTGCAGTGTCCCGGGTGCCTACCCCGGGACACTGTAGCTTGCTATGGCAGGACGGGAGCCTCGCGGCTCCCGTCCTGCCATAGCAAGCTGCTGAGATATTGGAAGAGAGAGCAGGAAACCTGCTCTCTCTTCCAATATCCAAAGCACATTGCTTTCCACATGGGGAGCAGCATGTCAGCTGCTCCCCATGTGGAACAGCAATGCCGGCTCCCAAGGGACGTGGGGAGCCGGCGGGACTGTGGGGGATTGGGGACCCCCACAGTCCCCAACGGAGAGGGCCAGCCCGGGGGATGGGGTCCCTGGGGCAAGTAGTGGCCCAGGAGGGGGCCACGCGGCCCCCCTCCCCAAAAAAAAAAAAAATGGAAAGGCCGGCCCCGGGGATGGGGTCCCCGGGGCCTTAAATGGCCTGAGGAGGGGGCCACGCAGCCCCCTCCTAAAGAAAATTAAAAAGGCCATGCCCCGGGGATGGGGTCCCCGGGGCCAATACAGGCCCAGGGAAGGGGGCCACGCGGCCCCCTTCCCGTTTTTTTTAAATTAAATTTAAAAAAAGGGGTAAGGCCCTGGGGGATGGGGTTCCCAGGGCCCAAAAACAGGAAAAAGGAAGGGGGCTGCACAGCCCCCCTTCAGGGGACAAAAAAAAACAAAAACAACAAAAAATCGATCGGGCCCGCAGGCCCCGCCCCCTTCCTTCACCACTCTGCAAACGCGCCCCCTGCCGCGTTTGCAGAGAGGAACGAATTCCCCTTGAATACTGGGGGTCCCTGGGGGCCAACTAGCCCACCAGGAACCTCCAATATGCGCCAGGGGCTGCGTTGCAGAGACGTGTAGAGATGCCACACCCCTTTTACACCTCTCTGCAACGCAGCTCTGTGGCGCTTTTTGGAGGTATATGGTGGGCTAGTTGGACTCCGGGGACCCTCAGGATTCAAGGGGACTTAATCCCCCAGCTTAAAACGCGCCACGGGGCGTGTTTGCACAGTGGTGAAGGGAGGGGCGGGGCTTCAGGTGACATGTGTGCAAACAGGCCCCGTGGCGCGTTTTAAGATGGGGAATTAAATCCCCTTCAATACTGAGGGTCCCTGAGGGCCAACTAGCCCAACAGGTACATCCAGAAAGCGCCACAGAGCTGCGTTGCAGAGAGGTGTAAAAGGGGTGTGGCCTCTCTACACGTCTCTGCAACCCAGCCCCTGGCGCATATTGGAGGTTCCTGGTGGGCTAGTTGGCCCCTAGGGACCCTCAGGATTCAAGGGACTTAATCCCCAACTTAAAACGCGCCACGGGGCGCGTTTGCCTAGATGTCACCTCAGGCCCCGCCCCTCCCTTCACCATTGTGCAAATATTCTTCTAAAATCATCCGAAATACGAATTCCGATTTACTCACCTGTTATCAGGAGAGACCTCAGTGCTGTATCTTTCAGCCCAGTACTGGTCCTGAAAAGTAATTTTAACCGTACTTACCAGTAACTTGAATTTCCTTCCATATGCTAACATTGACTGGTTTCACTTGGAAATTCTTCTAAGTGTGGAGTTTTGGGACTTTAAAATATTCCTCTAAAATCAGCCGAAATACGAATTCCGATTTACTCACCTGTTATCAGGAGAGACCTCAGTGCTGCATCTTTCAGCCCAGTACTGGTCCTGAAAAGTAATTTTAACCGTACTTACCGGTAACTTGAATTTCCTTCATAGGCTAACATTGACTGGTTTCACTTGGAAATTCTTCTAAGTGTGGAGTTTTGGAACTTTAAAATATTCCTCTAAAATCAGCCGAAATACGAATTCCGATTTACTCACCTGTTATCAGGAGAGACCTCAGTGCTGCATCTTTCAGCCCAGTACTGATCCTCAAAAGTAATTTTAACCGTACTTACCAGTAACTTGAATTTCCTTCCATAGGATATCATTGCCTGCTTTTTGCTGAAAAAGTTTCTAAGTGTTGATTTTTGAAACATACAAATATTCCTCTAAAATCAGCCGAAATCCGAATTCTGATTTACTCACCTGTTATCAGGAGAGACCTCAGTGCTGCATCTTTCAGCCCAGTACTGGTCCTGAAAAGTAATTTTAACCGTACTTACCGGTAACTTGAATTTCCTTCATAGGCTAACATTGACTGGTTTCACTTGGAAATTCTTCTGTGTGTGGAGTTTTGGAACTTTATAATATTCCTCTAAAATCAACCAAAGTACGAATTCCAATTTACTCACCTGTTATCAGGAGAGAACCCAGTGCTGCATCTTTTAGCCCAGCACTGACCCTGAAAAGTAATTTTAACCGTACTTACCAGTAACTTGAATTTCCTTCTATAGGCTAACATTGACTGGTTTCACTTGGAAATTCTTCTAAGTGTGGAGTTTTGGAACTTTAAAATATTCCTCTAAAATCAGCCGAAATACGAATTCCGATTTACTCACCTGTTATCAGGAGAGACCTCAGTGCTGCATCTTTCAGCCCAGTACTGGTCCTGAAAAGTAATTTTAACCGTACTTACCGGTAACTTGAATTTCCTTCATAGGCTAACATTGACTGGTTTCACTTGGAAATTCTTCTAAGTGTGGAGTTTTGGAACTTTAAAATATTCCTCTAAAATCAGCCGAAATACGAATTCCGATTTACTCACCTGTTATCAGGAGAGACCTCAGTGCTGCATCTTTCAGCCCAGTACTGATCCTCAAAAGTAATTTTAACCGTACTTACCAGTAACTTGAATTTCCTTCCATAGGATATCATTGCCTGCTTTTTGCTGAAAACGTTTCTAAGTGTTGATTTTTGAAACATACAAATATTCCTCTAAAATCAGCCGAAATACGAATTCCGATTTACTCACCTGTTATAAGGAGAGACCTCAGTGCTGTATCTTTCAGCCCAGTACTGGTCCTGAAAAGTAATTTTAACCGTACTTACCAGTAACTTGAATTTCCTTCCATAGGCTAACATTGACTGGTTTCACTTGGAAATTCTTCTAAGTGTGGAGTTTTGGAACTTTAAATTATTCCTCTAAAATCAGCCGAAATACGAATTCCGATTTACTCACCTGTTATCAGGAGAGACCTCAGTGCTGCATCTTTCAGCCCAGTACTAATCCTGAAAAGTAATTTTAACCGTACTTACCAGTAACTTATATTTTCTTCCATAGGAATCCATTGTCTGGTTTTCAGCAAAAAAGTTTCAAAGTGTTGATTTTTACAAACTACAAATATTCCTTAAAAATCACCTGTATGACTTAAACGCATTCTTTCAACTGTTTACAGGAGATGCACCAGTGTTGGATCCAGGATCCAACACTGAGTAGAAAAAAGTAACGATAACAGTTTTTACCTGCTAAGTGAATTTCCTTCCATAGGATAACATTGGTGATTCTATGAGAAAAAGTTTCTAAGTGTCAACTTTTAAAATACAATAATATTCCTTAAAAATCACGACTGTAACCAAAACGCTTTTACTCAACTGTTTACAGGAGATGTACCAGGACTGAATCTAGGATCCAGTCCTGTGGTTAGAAAAGTAATCCATAAAGTAACTAATTGCATTTAACTAGAAATTCACATTGAGCTGAATGTTGCATTGTGTTTGAAAATGTGTTGCCCATTGCAACAACTGTAACTACTGTACTTAAAAGTCTATTGCCTATGTGCAAAGTATTTAAACTAAAGTAATTCATTCTGAGAAAGTATTTTTTGTAATGTAATGTATAATGTAATTACAATGTAATTTAAAAAATAAAATCTGTAAAAAAAATTGTTTCTAAAAATGTAGTAAATCAGTATGAAAAAAATTAATATAACAATTAATACATTTAAAAATTGTCATTTACAAAACCTTTGAAATTCACTGAAAAAACCGTAGGTTTCAGGCACGTTATAGTTAGAAATTAGCATTTAAAAAACCTTTGAAATTCACTGAAAAAACCATAGGTTTCAGACACGTTATAGTTACAAATTAGCATTTAAAAAACCTTTGAAATTCACTGAAAAAACCATAGGTTTCAGACACGTTATAGTTACAAATTAGCATTTAAAAAACCTTTGAAATTCACTGAAAAAACCATAGGTTTTAGGGACAGTTATAGTTACTTGGACATTGCACTCGTACAAAACCCGTGAAATTCCCCCGTTATAGTTAGTTCAGCTAACTATAACTCGCGCCCCACAATGCACTGCTGATGACGTCACATATTACATCACTCATGACATGGTCAGTGACATCACTGATTACATCACTGATGACATCTCAAATGACATCACTGATGACATCATCCACGTGATAATCTGATGCACCTCCTCACACCCTAATATAATCTTTGATACACCCACTCTAAATTACAGACTGCCATTCGCAAAACCATAGACACTCCAACACCAATAACTACATACCCACTCACTGATTCTTAGGTCTACACACACACATCCACTCACTCACCCGTACAGTCACTCATACTTACGGTCACTCAGTACAGGACTATCATATGCACTCTTACTCCTATATAGACACTCAAACAACGCCACTCATCCATAGAGATACTCAGACACCTAGTCAGTCATGCAAATAATTAAACACACTGCCATTTACTCACCTATACAGTTATACACACACCAGCTCACTTACTCATACAAATAGTAGCACATTGTTACGCTCTTATACAATCACTGATACAAGCACACACTCATCCATACAGCCACTATCACAATCACTCACTCTTGCTTATAGCTATTTATATACTCCAACACACATATATACTGCCTTTCACATATGTAGTTACTCACACATGTACCACTGGGACATACATTCACTCACTAACACACTCTTACACACACTTACCCACCCATACAGTCTATCACAGATGCACTCTTGAAACCATCCACCCAGTGAATCACCCACTCACACATCTATGCACAGAGTTGCACACACCCCTCCCACACAAACACTCAGGCACCCATACAGATACTCAGACAAGCATTCAATAACTCATATAGACACTCATTTAGCTATTCACAAACACATGCAGCCACTTACACAGCAACAGACAGACGGATACAGACATTCACCCAGTTTAGTCACTAACCCATGCATTCAGTAAGATACGTTAAATCACTCACTTATAGAGTCAGTCACGCACCTACTAAATCATCCATACAGACACTTACACACCCACTCATTCTTCAATACGTCTTTTCCTATATATATTAAAAATATTTAAACTTTACAGAAACACACAGTCACTGGATGATGTCATCAGTGATGTCATTTGAGATGTCATCAGTGATGTCATCAGTGATGTCACTGACCATGTCATGAGTGATGTAATATGTGACGTCATCAGCAGTGCATTGCGGGGCGCGAGTTATAGTTAGCTGAACTAACTATAACGGGGGAATTTCACGGGTTTTGTACGAGTGCAATGTCCAAGTAACTATAACTGTCCCTAAAACCTATGGTTTTTTCAGTGAATTTCAAAGGTTTTTTAAATGCTAATTTGTAACTATAACGTGTCTGAAACCTATGGTTTTTTCAGTGAATTTCAAAGGTTTTTTAAATGCTAATTTGTAACTATAACGTGTCTGAAACCTATGGTTTTTCAGTGAATATATATATATATATATATATATATATATCACTGAAAAAAACAAAGGTAAACTTAACTTTATAGTTAGATGAGATGTTCATTGTTAAACTCTAAAAAACACTGAAATTCACCAGTTATAGTTACAGTTATCGCAAGTAACTATAACTCGTGCTCTAAGGTAACTATAACTGGCACCTCCGTGTGGTCCCCCTCCCCAAGCCTTATCAGGCCCTGGGGACCCCATTCCCCAGGTCCACTAATTAAAATTAAGAGGAGGGGGCACATGGCCCTCCCCGGGCTGATTTTGGCCCCAGGGAGCCCTTCCCGGGGCCTGGTGCATTTTTTAGTGGTAGGGGCATGTGGCCTCCCTTCCTGGGTCAATTATGGCACTGGGTACCCATACCCAGGGCCCATTAACATATATAAGGGGGAGAGGGGCTCACAGACCCCCTCCCTGGGTTGATTTTGGTCTCGGGGACCCCATCCCCCAGGGCCTGGCACCATATTTAAGGGGCGGGGGCACAGGGCCCCCTCCGCAGGCCGATTTCATCCCCTGTTGCCTGGCCAACAAAGGGTGGTGCCCTGGTGCTCACCCAGCGCACCCACTAGTATATCATTGTGGGCCGCGGGGGCACCCCAAGGACAACGCGGCCCCACACAGCTCCTCGCACCCAGCGGGAGTCGCAATGTTCTTGCCTGCAGGGAGCAACGAAAAATGCTGCTCCCTGTGGGCAGGAGCAATCTTTTCACCTGTTTCCCTGCCCGCTTCACTGCGGACAGGGAAACAGATGAAAAGTGCTCTTCCAGTGGGCGGCGGAATTTTTCAAGCTCCCGCCTGCTGGGAGTGGATTTGGTGTTTGCTCCTGCTTGGCTGGAGATTTGGAATTGTTTCCACCAAGTGAGAGCAAACACAGGTTTCCCCGCCCGTGCCTGTACAGGCAGGGAAACTGCTATGTGCCTGGGACATAGCCTGAGTCAGCCCTGGGGATGTTGTCCCCAGTACCATTTGGCTGAGGGAAGGGGGCAGCGTGGCCCCCCTCCCCTTTACATTTATGACCTGGCCCCGGGGAAAAGGGAACACAGGGCCAAAAATGTCCCAGGGAGGAGACCCCTCCCACATTTCATATTTGGCCAGGCCCCTGGGCATGGGGTTTCCAGGGCCAAAATCAGCCCAGGGAGAGGGGACATGTGCCCCTCACCCCTTTCCAAAAATGGCTGGACCCTTGGGGATGGGATCCCCAGCCATAAAAATGGCACAGGAAGGGAGTTGCGTGACATGCTCTCCCTGAACAATATGGCTTGGCCCTGGGGATGGGGTCCCCAGACCTGAAAACAGCCCGGAGAGGGTGCTGCATGACCCCCCTCTCCCTTTCTAATGTGGCCGAACCCCAGGGAATGGGTCCCTGTGGCCAAAATCAGCCTGGTGAGGGGGGCCATGTGCGCCCCCCTCCCCCAAAATATAAATGTTTGTTACCTCTGGGACATGGCCCACCTGGAGGGCTTTAAATAACAAGCACAGGAGACCGTGCTTGTTTTTTAAAAATGTTGCAGCGGATTTGCAGATCCTTTTTGGCCCTAGGCGGGGTCCCTCTGGGACCTCACCACCAGCCCTAGGGGGATCGAGTCCTGGGTTCTATGATGGCTGCCACCACTTCCTGGTTGAGGTGGTGGCTGACAATCAGATCTCAGTTTCCGCTGAGCCTCCGCGTCCCTAGAGATACATAGATTTGTTATCATTAGTTGGTCCAAAACTACTGATCGGATTTACACCAAAATAGAAAAAGCACTCTTACTGGGCCAAGATCTAGGTTTCTGCCAAATTTGGTGTAAATCCTTTCAGCGGTTTGGGCTGTAGCGGTGTCTAAAGTTCCTATGGAAAAATGAATGGGGAAAATGCGTTTTGGGACCCCCCCCTTTTTCTCTGCTTGACAGATCACCCCGAAACCTTCAATGCATGATTTAGTCTAAAAGTAGCACTTCTTTGGAAAGTTTTGTGGAGATTCGTCAAATGCCTACGTTGTTAGCAACACAAAAAATGCCTTTCCTATGGAAACACATTCCATAGGAAAGGAATTTATTGTCTTTTTTTTTTAACCGCTGCACTGTTTGGGTGTAAGATGTCAAAAGGCAGAGCAGCGATATATCTGCTTTGCTTTTTTACTTAAAGAATAATATATCTCTGACTATTTATTTTCACATTTTCACCCCCAAAAGTAATAATAAAAACTATGTACAAAGAAAGAGTAACAGAAATATGGGGGCATATTAGCAAGACCCACGTTAAAATTATCGCCATTTTAGCGGCAGGAAACTGCCGCTAAAGCGGCGATAATGAGCTTGCTAATATGCGTTATAGAATTCAATAGAAGCCCAGGTTAGATGTGCAGGACATCTAACCTGGGCTTCTATTGAATTCCATAACGCATATTAGCAAGCCCATTATCGCCGTTTTAGCGGCAGTTTCCTGCCGCTAAACGGCGATAATTTTAACGTGGGTCTTGCTAATATGCTCCATAGTTCAGTAAAACCTTATTAAATATTTTTTAAGTCATTATTGAAATATAGATTTGATTAAAATTTGTGGTAATTTTTGGAGAAAGATGATGGATCTGCTTTATATATAGGGTGTTATAATATAGAGTGGGTGGTGGGTGTGGAGGGGGAGGGAGGAGAGGGAGGTTTGGCTGCATGTGGGGGTTGACCATGAGGGCTGGCAGAGCCTAGTGGCAGGCAAGACCCTGTGGCCAATCCACTACAGCGCACAGCCAAAGGCCGTGTGCAGCACAGGGTTGACTGCCTGCAAGGGGTTGACCACAGGCCAGGCCCTGCGGCCAGCCCTCCACTGCGCACGGCCAAGGACCGTGCACGGTGGGAGGTTGTCTTTACGTATGGTAATAAAATATTACTTAACGATAAAAAAAACTTGAAATTTGCTGAGAAAAACAAAGGTTAAAGTAACGTTATAGCTGGTGAAATGTTCAATGCGATACAAAAGGGGATGATGGACGGAACGTTTGAGCCAATCAAACACTCACCCCCAGTCAACTGATCTGGGTTTAATCCATCATCATTCTTTAGCTCACTCCACCACCCCAGTTCAGACATGGCCATATGCAAATCAGTCTGACCCTGTGCCTCATGGGAACAGTCCAGCCCGAACTGCCAAGCCATGTCCTCCCTGGACCGGAAACAAGCATCCTAGGACCGGTTTCTGGCATTCCAGCCGTCATCAGCCAGGCTTGCTTGAATCCAGTGGCAAAGTGAGCAAGGGACCCACGTATGGGCATACCCCCGCCAACTTAGGGCGAGCAAAGCAATACAAAAGGGGATGATGGACGGAACGTTTGAGCCAATCAAACACTCACCCCCAGTCAACTGATCTGGGTTTAATCCATCATCATTCTTTAGCTCACTCCACCACCCCAGTTCAGACATGGCCATATGCAAATCAGTCTGACCCTGTGCCTCATGGGAACAGTCCAGCCCGAACTGCCAAGCCATGTCTTCCCTGGACCGGAAACAAGCATCCTAGGACCGGTTTCTGGCATTCCAGCCGTCATCAGCCAGGCTTGCTTGAATCCAGTGGCAAAGTGAGCAAGGGACCCACGTCTGGGCATACCCCCGCCAACTTAGGGCGAACAAAGCAATACAAAAGGGGATGATGGACGGAACGTTTGAGCCAATCAAACACTCACCCCCAGTCAACTGATCTGGGTTTAATCCATCATCATTCTTTAGCTCACTCCACCACCCCAGTTCAGACATGGCCATATGCAAATCAGTCTGACCCTGTGCCTCATGGGAACAGTCCAGCCCGAACTGCCAAGCCATGTCTTCCCTGGACCGGAAACAAGCATCCTAGGACCGGTTTCTGGCATTCCAGCCGTCATCAGCCAGGCTTGCTTGAATCCAGTGGCAACGTGAGCAAGGGACCCACGTCTGGGCATACCCCCGCCAACTTAGGGCGAACAAAGCGATACAAAAGGGGATGATGGACGGAGCGTTTGAGCCAATCAAACACTCACCCCCAGTCAACTGATCTGGGTTTAATCCATCATCATTCTTTAGCTCACTCCACCACCCCAGTTCAGACATGGCCATATGCAAATCAGTCTGACCCTGTGCCTCATGGGAACAGTCCAGCCTGAACTGCCAAGTCATGTCTTCCCTGGACCGGAAACAAGCATCCTAGGACTGGTTTCTGGCATTCCAGCCGTCATCAGCCAGGCTTGCTTGAATCCAGTGGCAAAGTGAGCAAGGGACCCACGTCTGGGCATACCCCCGCCAACTTAGGGCGAACAAAGCGATACAAAAGGCGATGATGGACGGAACGTTTGAGCCAATCAAACACTCACCCCCAGTCAACTGATCTGGGTTTAATCCATCATCATTCTTTAGCTCACTCCACCACCCCAGTTCAGACATGGCCATATGCAAATCAGTCTGACCCTGTGCCTCATGGGAACAGTCCAGCCCGAACTGCCAAGCCATGTCTTCCCTGGACCGGAAACAAGCATCCTAGGACCGGTTTCTGGCATTCCAGCCGTCATCAGCCAGGCTTGCTTGAATCCAGTGGCAAAGTGAGCAAGGGACCCACGTCTGGGCATACCCCCGCCAACTTAGGGCGAACAAAGCGATACAAAAGGGGATGATGGACGGAACGTTTGAGCCAATCAAACACTCACCCCCAGTCAACTGATCTGGGTTTAATCCATCATCATTCTTTATCTCACTCCACCATCCCAGTTCAGACATGGCCATATGCAAATCAGTCTGACCCTGTGCCTCATGGGAACAGTCCAGCCCGAACTTGCAAGCCATGTCTTCCCTGGACCGGAAACAAGCATCCTAGGACCGGTTTCTGGCATTCCAGCCGTCATCAGCCAGGCTTGTTTGAATCCAGTGGCAAAGTGAGCAAGGGACTCACGTCTGGGCATACCCCCGCCAACTTAGGGCGAACAAAGCGATACAAAAGGGGATGATGGACGGAACGTTTGAGCCAATCAAACACTCACCCCCAGTCAACTGATCTGGGTTTAATCCATCATCATTCTTTAGCTCACTCCACCACTCCAGTTCAGACATGGCCATATGCAAATCAGTCTGACCCTGTGCCTCATGGGAACAGTCCAGCCCAAACTGCCAAGCCATGTCTTCCCTGGACCGGAAACAAGCATCCTAGGACCGGTTTCTGGCATTCCAGCCGTCATCAGCCAGGCTTGCTTGAATCCAGTGGCAAAGTGAGCAAGGGACCCACGTCTGGGCATACCCCCGCCAACTTAGGGCGAACAAAGCGATACAAAAGGGGATGATGGACGGAACGTTTGAGCCGATCAAACACTCACCCCCAGTCAACTGATCTGGGTTTAATCCATCATCATTCTTTAGCTCACTCCACCACCCCAGTTCAGACATGGCCATATGCAAATCAGTCTGACCCTGTGCCTCATGGGAACAGTCCAGCCCGAACTGCCAAGCCATGTCTTCCCTGGACCGGAAACAAGCATCCTAGGTCCGGTTTCTGGCATTCCAGCCGTCATCAGCCAGGCTTGCTTGAATCCAGTGGCAAAGTGAGCAAGGGACCCACGTCTGGGCATACCCCCGCCAACTTAGAGCGAACAAAGCGATACAAAAGGGGATGATGGACGGAACGTTTGAGCCAATCAAACACTCACCCCCAGTCAACTGATCTGGGTTTAATCCATCATCATTCTTTAGCTCACTCCACCACCCCAGTTCAGACATGGCCATATGCAAATCAGTCTGACCCTGTGCCTCATGGGAACAGCCCAGCCCGAACTGCCAAGCCATGTCTTCCCTGGACCGGAAACAAGCATCCTAGGACAGGTTTCTGGCATTCCAGCCGTCATCAGCCAGGCTTGCTTGAATCCAGTGGCAAAGTGAACAAGGGACCCACGTCTGGGCATACCCCCGCCAACTTAGGGCGAACAAAGCGATACAAAAGGGGATGATGGACGGAACGTTTGAGTCAATCAAACACTCACCCCCAGTCAACTGATCTGGGTTTAATCCATCATCATTCTTTAGCTCACTCCACCACCCCAGTTCAGACATGGCCATATGCAAATCAGTCTGACCCTGTGCCTCATGGGAACAGTCCAGCCCGAACTGCCAAGCCATGTCTTCCCTGGACCGGAAACAAGCATCCTAGGACCGGTTTCTGGCATTCCAGCCGTCATCAGCCAGGCTTGCTTGAATCCAGTGGCAAAGTGAGCAAGGGACCCACGTCTGGGCATACCCCCGCCAACTTAGGGCGAACAAAGCGATACAAAAGGGGATGATGGACGGAACGTTTGAGCCAATCAGACACTCACCCCTAGTCAACTGATCTGGGTTTAATCCATCATCATTCTTTAGCTCACTCCACCACCCCAGTTCAGACATGGCCATATGCAAATCAGTCTGACTCTGTGCCTCATGGGAACAGTCCAGCCCGAACTGCCAAGCCATGTCTTCCCTGGACCGGAAACAAGCATCCTAGGACCGGTTTCTGGCATTCCAGCCGTCATCAGCCAGGCTTGCTTGAATCCAGTGGCAAAGTGAACAAGGGACCCACGTCTGGGCATACCCCCGCCAACTTAGGGCGAACAAAGCGATACAAAAGGGGATGATGGACGGAGCGTTTGGAGTCAATCAAACACTCACCCCCAGTCAACTGATCTGGGTTTAATCCATCATCATTCTTTAGCTCACTCCACCACCCCAGTTCAGACATGGCCATATGCAAATCAGTCTGACCCTGTGCCTCATGGGAACAGTCCAGCCCGAACTGCCAAGCCATGTCTTCCCTGGACCGGAAACAAGTATCCTAGGACCGGTTTCTGGCATTCCAGCCGTCATCAGCCAGGCTTGCTTGAATCCAGTGGCAAAGTGAGCAAGGGACCCACGTCTGGGCATACCCCCGCCAACTTAGGGTGAACAAAGCGATACAAAGGGGATGATGGACGGAACGTTTGAGCCAATCAAACACTCACCCCCAGTCAACTGATCTGGGTTTAATCCATCATCATTCTTTAGCTCACTCCACCACCCCAGTTCAGACATGGCCATATGCAAATCAGTCTGACCCTGTGCCTCATGGGAACAGTCCAGCCCGAACTGCCAAGCCATGTCTTCCCTGGACCGGAAACAAGCATCCTAGGACCGGTTTCTGGCATTCCAGCCGTCATCAGCCAGGCTTGCTTGAATCCAGTGGCAAAGTGAGCAAGGGACCCACGTCTGGGCATACCCCGCCAACTTAGGGCGAACAAAGCGATACAAAAGGGGATGATGGATGGAACATTTGAGCCAATCAAACACTCACCCCCAGTCAAATGTTCAATAGCAGCCTATCGTTTTAAACTCTGAAAACCATAAATATTCACCAGTTATAGTTATCTTAAGTAACTATTACTTGTGTCCTAAGGTAACTATAACTCGTGCTCTCGTCATGCACTGATAATTACTGCACAAATTACATCACTCATGACATCTTCTATGACATCATTGATAATATCACTGCA
>CAWUFW010032621.1:0-13582 GCA_963921515.1 Calotriton arnoldi | reverse complement strand
ACAAATGCAAAAGAAACAATTGATGGACGGAATGCTGGACAATGCAAACATTCACCCCCAGTCACAAGGATCTGGGTTAAATCCATCATTCTTTTGCTCACCACACCACCCCAGTTTGGACCCAGCCATATGCAAAACAGTCTTGACCCTGTTCCTTGTGGGAACAGTCCAGCCCGAACTGCCAAGCCAGGTCCTCCCTGGACCGGAAACAAGCATCCTGGGACCGGTTTCAGGGCATCACCCTTCTTCAGCCAGGCTAGCTTGAATCCAGTGGTGTAGTGAGCACGGGACCCACGTCTGGGCATACCCTTCCCACTTAGGGCGACAAATGCAAAAGAAACAATTGATGGACGGAATGCTGGACAATGCAAACATTCACCCCCAGTCACAAGGATCTGGGTTCAATCCATCATTCTTTTGCTCACCACACCACCCCAGTTTGGACCCAGCCATATGCAAATCAGTCTTGACCCTGTTCCTTGTGGGAACAGTCCAGCCCGAACTGCCAAGCCAGGTCCTCCCTGGACCGGAAACAAGCATCCTGGGACCGGTTTCAGGGCATCACCCTTCTTCAGCCAGGCTAGCTTGAATCCAGTGGTGTAGTGAGCACGGGACCCACGTCTGGGCATACCCTTCCCACTTAGGGCGACAAATGCAAAAGAAACAATTGATGGACGGAATGCTGGACAATGCAAACATTCACCCCCAGTCACAAGGATCTGGGTTAAATCCATCATTCTTTTGCTCACCACACCACCCCAGTTTGGACCCAGCCATATGCAAATCAGTCTTGACCCTGTTCCTTGTGGGAACAGTCCAGCCCGAACTGCCAAGCCAGGTCCTCCCTGGACCGGAAACAAGCATCCTGGGACCGGTTTCAGGGCATCACCCTTCTTCAGCCAGGCTAGCTTGAATCCAGTGGTGTAGTGAGCACGGGACCCACGTCTGGGCATACCCTTCCCACTTAGGGCGACAAATGCAAAAGAAACAATTGATGGACGGAATGCTGGACAATGCAAACATTCACCCCCAGTCACAAGGATCTGGGTTAAATCCATCATTCTTTTGCTCACCACACCACCCCAGTTTGGACCCAGCCATATGCAAAATCAGTCTTGACCCTGTTCCTTGTGGGAACAGTCCAGCCCGAACTGCCAAGCCAGGTCCTCCCTGGACCGGAAACAAGCATCCTGGGACCGGTTTCAGGGCATCACCCTTCTTCAGCCAGGCTAGCTTGAATCCAGTGGTGTAGTGAGCACGGGACCCACGTCTGGGCATACCCTTCCCACTTAGGGCGACAAATGCAAAAGAAACAATTGATGGACGGAATGCTGGACAATGCAAACATTCACCCCCAGTCACAAGGATCTGGGTTAAATCCATCATTCTTTTGCTCACCACACCACCCCAGTTTGGACCCAGCCATATGCAAATCAGTCTTGACCCTGTTCCTTGTGGGAACAGTCCAGCCCGAACTGCCAAGCCAGGTCCTCCCTGGACCGGAAACAAGCATCCTGGGACCGGTTTCAGGGCATCACCCTTCTTCAGCCAGGCTAGCTTGAATCCAGTGGTGTAGTGAGCACGGGACCCACGTCTGGGCATACCCTTCCCACTTAGGGCGACAAATGCAAAAGAAACAATTGATGGACGGAATGCTGGACAATGCAAACATTCACCCCCAGTCACAAGGATCTGGGTTAAATCCATCATTCTTTTGCTCACCACACCACCCCAGTTTGGACCCAGCCATATGCAAATCAGTCTTGACCCTGTTCCTTGTGGGAACAGTCCAGCCCGAACTGCCAAGCCAGGTCCTCCCTGGACCGGAAACAAGCATCCTGGGACCGGTTTCAGGGCATCACCCTTCTTCAGCCAGGCTAGCTTGAATCCAGTGGTGTAGTGAGCACGGGACCCACGTCTGGGCATACCCTTCCCACTTAGGGCGATCAAATGCAAAAGAAACAATTGATGGACGGAATGCTGGACAATGCAAACATTCACCCCAGTCACAAGGATCTGGGTTAAATCCATCATTCTTTTGCTCACCACACCACCCCAGTTTGGACCCAGCCATATGCAAATCAGTCTTGACCCTGTTCCTTGTGGGAACAGTCCAGCCCGAACTGCCAAGCCAGGTCCTCCCTGGACCGGAAACAAGCATCCTGGGACCGGTTTCAGGGCATCACCCTTCTTCAGCCAGGCTAGCTTGAATCCAGTGGTGTAGTGAGCACGGGACCCACGTCTGGGCATACCCTTCCCACTTAGGGCGACAAATGCAAAAGAAACAATTGATGGACGGAATGCTGGACAATGCAAACATTCACCCCCAGTCACAAGGATCTGGGTTAAATCCATCATTCTTTTGCTCACCACACCACCCCAGTTTGGACCCAGCCATATGCAAATCAGTCTTGACCCTGTTCCTTGTGGGAACAGTCCAGCCCGAACTGCCAAGCCAGGTCCTCCTGGACCGGAAACAAGCATCCTGGGACCGGTTTCAGGGCATCACCCTTCTTCAGCCAGGCTAGCTTGAATCCAGTGGTGTAGTGAGCACGGGACCCACGTCTGGGCATACCCTTCCCACTTAGGGGCGACAAATGCAAAAGAAACAATTGATGGACGGAATGCTGGACAATGCAAACATTCACCCCAGTCACAAGGATCTGGGTTAAATCCATCATTCTTTTGCTCACCACACCACCCCAGTTTGGACCCAGCCATATGCAAATCAGTCTTGACCCTGTTCCTTGTGGGAACAGTCCAGCCCGAACTGCCAAGCCAGGTCCTCCCTGGACCGGAAACAAGCATCCTGGGACCGGTTTCAGGGCATCACCCTTCTTCAGCCAGGCTAGCTTGAATCCAGTGGTGTAGTGAGCACGGGACCCACGTCTGGGCATACCCTTCCCACTTAGGGCGACAAATGCAAAAGAAACAATTGATGGACGGAATGCTGGACAATGCAAACATTCACCCCCAGTCACAAGGATCTGGGTTAAATCCATCATTCTTTTGCTCACCACACCACCCCAGTTTGGACCCAGCCATATGCAAATCAGTCTTGACCCTGTTCCTTGTGGGAACAGTCCAGCCCGAACTGCCAAGCCAGGTCCTCCCTGGACCGGAAACAAGCATCCTGGGACCGGTTTCAGGGCATCACCCTTCTTCAGCCAGGCTAGCTTGAATCCAGTGGTGTAGTGAGCACGGGACCCACGTCTGGGCATACCCTTCCCACTTAGGGCGACAAATGCAAAAGAAACAATTGATGGACGGAATGCTGGACAATGCAAACATTCACCCCCAGTCACAAGGATCTGGGTTAAATCCATCATTCTTTTGCTCACCACACCACCCCAGTTTGGACCCAGCCATATGCAAATCAGTCTTGACCCTGTTTCTTGTGGGAACAGTCCAGCCCGAACTGCCAAGCCAGGTCCTCCCTGGACCGGAAACAAGCATCCTGGGACCGGTTTCAGGGCATCACCCTTCTTCAGCCAGGCTAGCTTGAATCCAGTGGTGTAGTGAGCACGGGACCCACGTCTGGGCATACCCTTCCCACTTAGGGCGACAAATGCAAAAGAAACAATTGATGGACGGAATGCTGGACAATGCAAACATTCACCCCCAGTCACAAGGATCTGGGTTAAATCCATCATTCTTTTGCTCACCACACCACCCCAGTTTGGACCCAGCCATATGCAAATCAGTCTTGACCCTGTTCCTTGTGGGAACAGTCCAGCCCGAACTGCCAAGCCAGGTCCTCCCTGGACCGGAAACAAGCATCCTGGGACCGGTTTCAGGGCATCACCCTTCTTCAGCCAGGCTAGCTTGAATCCAGTGGTGTAGTGAGCACGGGACCCACGTCTGGGCATACCCTTCCCACTTAGGGCGACAAATGCAAAAGAAACAATTGATGGACGGAATGCTGGACAATGCAAACATTCACCCCCAGTCACAAGGATCTGGGTTAAATCCATCATTCTTTTGCTCACCACACCACCCCAGTTTGGACCCAGCCATATGCAAATCAGTCTTGACCCTGTTCCTTGTGGGAACAGTCCAGCCCGAACTGCCAAGCCAGGTCCTCCCTGGACCGGAAACAAGCATCCTGGGACCGGTTTCAGGGCATCACCCTTCTTCAGCCAGGCTAGCTTGAATCCAGTGGTGTAGTGAGCACGGGACCCACGTCTGGGCATACCCTTCCCACTTAGGGCGACAAATGCAAAAGAAACAATTGATGGACGGAATGCTGGACAATGCAAACATTCACCCCCAGTCACAAGGATCTGGGTTAAATCCATCATTCTTTTGCAAAATAACGATGGATTAAACCCAGATCTGTGACTGGGGGTGAATGTTTGCCATTGTGCAACATTCCGTCCATCATCTTGTGTGTTTTGCAATTCGCCCCAAGTGGGAAAGGTATGCCCAGGCGTGGGTCCCGTGCTCACTGCGCCACTGGAGTCAGGCTATCCTGGCTGATGAGGGCTGAATGCCCGAGACCGGTCCTAGGATGCTTGATTCCGGTCCAGGGAAGACATGGCTTGGCAGTTACGTCTGAACTGTTCCCATGAGACACAGGGTCAAGACTGATTTGCATATGGCCATGTCCTGAACTGGGGTGGCGTGGTGAAGCAAAATAACGATGGATTAAACCCAGATCTGTGACTGGGGTGAATGTTTGCCATTGTGCAACATTCCGTCCATCATCTTGTGTGTTTTGCAATTCGCCTCAAGTGGGAAGGGTATGCCCAGACGTGGGTCCCGTGCTCACTGCGCCACTGGAGTCAGGCTATCCTGGCTGATGAGGGCTGAATGCCCGAAGCCGGTCCTAGGATGCTTGATTCCGGTCCAGGAAGACATGGCTTGGCAGTTCGATCTGGACTGTTCCCATGAGGCACAGGGTCAAGACTGATTTGCATATGGCCATGTCTGAACTGGGGTGGCGTGGTGAAGCAAAATAACGATGGATTAAACCCAGATCTGTGACTGGGGGTGAATGTTTGCCATTGTGCAACATTCCGTCCATCATCTTGTGTGTTTTGCAATTCGCCCCAAGTGGGAAGGGTATGCCCAGACGTGGGTCCCGTGCTCACTGCGCCACTGGAGTCAGGCTATCCTGGCTGATGAGGGCTGAATGCCCGAGCCGGTCCTAGGATGCTTGATTCCGGTCCAGGAAGACATGGCTTGGCAGTTCGGTCTGGACTGTTCCCATGAGGCACAGGGTCAAGACTGATTTGCATATGGCCATGTCTGAACTGGGGTGGCGTGGTGAAGCAAAATAACGATGGATTAAACCCAGATCTGTGACTGGGGTGAATGTTTGCCATTGTGCAACATTCCGTCCATCATCTTGTGTGTTTTGCAATTCGCCCCAAGTGGGAAGGGTATGCCCAGACGTGGGTCCCGTGCTCACTGCGCCACTGGAGTCAGGCTATCCTGGCTGATGAGGCTGAATGCCCGAGACCGGTCCTAGGATGCTTGATTCCGGTCCAGGAAGACATGGCTTGGCAGTTCGTCTGGACTGTTCCCATGAGGCACAGGGTCAAGACTGATTTGCATATGGCCATGTCTGGAACTGGGGTGGCGTGGTGAAGCAAAATAACGATGGATTAAACCCAGATCTGTGACTGGGGTGAATGTTTGCCATTAGTGCAACATTCCGTCCATCATCTTGTGTGTTTTGCAATTCGCCTCAAGTGGGAAGGGTATGCCCAGACGTGGGTCCCGTGCTCACTGCGCCACTGGAGTCAGGCTATCCTGGCTGATGAGGGCTGAATGCCCGAAGCCGGTCCTAGGATGCTTGATTCGGTCCAGGGAAGACATGGCTTGGCAGTTCGGTCTGGACTGTTCCCATGAGGCACAGGGTCAAGACTGATTTGCATATGGCCATGTCTGAACTGGGGTGGCGTGGTGAAGCAAAATAACGATGGATTAAACCCAGATCTGTGACTGGGGTGAATGTTTGCCATTGTGCAACATTCCGTCCATCATCTTGTGTGTTTTGCAATTCGCCCCAAGTGGGAAGGGTATGCCCAGACGTGGGTCCCGTGCTCACTGCGCCACTGGAGTCAGGCTATCCTGGCTGATGAGGCTGAATGCCCGAGACCGGTCCTAGGATGCTGATTCGGTCCAGGGAAGACATGGCTTGGCAGTTCGGTCTGGACTGTTCCCATGAGGCACAGGGTCAAGACTGATTTGCATATGGCCATGTCTGAACTGGGGTGGCGTGGTGAAGCAAAATAACGATGGATTAAACCCAGATCTGTGACTGGGGGTGAATGTTTGCCATTGTGCAACATTCCGTCCATCATCTTGTGTGTTTTGCAATTAGCTCCAAGTGGGAAGGGTATGCCCAGACGTGGGTCCCGTGCTCACTGCGCCACTGGAGTCAGGCTATCCTGGCTGATGAGGGCTGAATGCCCGAAGCCGGTCCTAAGATGCTTGATTCCGGTCCAGGAAGACATGGCTTGGCAGTTCGGTCTGGACTGTTCCCATGAGGCACAGGGTCAAGACTGATTTGCATATGGCCATGTCTGAACTGGGGTGGCGTGGTGAAGCAAAATAACGATGGATTAAGCCCAGATCTGTGACTGGGGGTGAATGTTTGCCATTGTGCAACATTCCGTCCATCATCTTGTGTGTTTTGCAATTCGCCCCAAGTGGGAAGGGTATGCCCAGACGTGGGTCCCGTGCTCACTGCGCCACTGGAGTCAGGCTATCCTGGCTGATGAGGGCTGAATGCCCGAAACCGGTCCTAGGATGCTTGATTCCGGTCCAGGGAAGACATGGCTTGGCAGTTCGGTCTGGACTGTTCCCATGAGGCACAGGGTCAAGACTGATTTGCATATGGCCATGTCTGAACTGGGGTGGCGTGGTGAAGCAAAATAACGATGGATTAAACCCAGATCTGTGACTGGGGGTGAATGTTTGCCATTGTGCAACATTCCGTCCATCATCTTGTGTGTTTTGCAGTTCGCCCCAAGTGGGAAGGGTATGCCCAGACGTGGGTCCCGTGCTCACTGCGCCACTGGAGTCAGGCTATCCTGGCTGATGAGGGCTGAATGCCCGAGACCGGTCCTAGGATGCTTGATTCCGGTCCAGGGAAGACATGGCTTGGCAGTTCGGTCTGGACTGTTCCCATGAGGCACAGGGTCAAGACTGATTTGCATATGGCCATGTCTGAACTGGGGTGGCGTGGTGAAGCAAAATAACGATGGATTAAACCCAGATCTGTGACTGGGGGTGAATGTTTGCCATTGTGCAACATTCCGTCCATCATCTTGTGTGTTTGCAATTCGCCCCAAGTGGGAAGGGTATGCCCAGACGTGGGTCCCGTGCTCACTGCGCCACTGGAGTCAGGCTATCCTGGCTGATGAGGGCTGAATGCCCGAAACCGGTCCTAAGATGCTTGATTCCGGTCCAGGGAAGACATGGCTTGGCAGTTCGGTCTGGACTGTTCCCATGAGGCACAGGGTCAAGACTGATTTGCATATGGCTATGTCTGAACTGGGGTGGCGTGGTGAAGCAAAATAACGATGGATTAAACCCAGATCTGTGACTGGGGGTGAATGTTTGCCATTGTGCAACATTCCGTCCATCATCTTGTGTGTTTTGAAAGAAATTAGGGTGGCATAATAGATTAACACAGGCCACTCTACTCTGGGAGGCAGAAATACTGGGGAAACTCGGCACCTGTCAGGGATTTAAAAACTGGGACATTACTGGAATATCAAAGGTAGGCGATCTCTGGCTCAGGGGGAAAATACTCTCCTTCACAGAACTACGAACAGAATATGAAATGTCAGAAATAGAAATATTTCGGTACACACAAATCAAACATGCGCTGACAGCAGCCTTCCCGTCTGACCTACCAGAGGCTTCCCCACTGGAGGAAAGACTGCTTACAGACTACATGACTCGGAGAGCTATCTCCATGACATATCAAAAAATAATCAACAGCCCCACTGATCCACTCGCACGACTTCACTCACAGTGGCAGACAGATTTAGGAGACCTCGAGGGAGATGAATGGCGAGAAGCGCTCTCCTCCCCACGGGAGGTAGCGATAACATCTAGGCTACGATTAGTACAACTTAAGGTACTACACAGAATGTATTACTCCTGCAAAACTATGGGGAAAAAGGAAAACGCATTATGCAACCGGAATTGTACTCAGGTGGGCACGTTTTATCATACAATATGGGAATGCCCGATAATCCAATAGTACTGGGAGGGGGCAACGTCACAGCTATGGCATTTATGTGGGAAGGAACTGTCTCCTCAGCCGAGGCTATGTCTCCTCAACATATGGGAGGCAACGGACTTGACTCGCACGGAACAAACATGGGTTACCCTGGGGATGGTAATAGCGAAGCTAAATATTTCCCGTAGGTGGGGGCACAAGAGGCACCATCAGTTGAAGAGTGGAAGAAGGATATGGACTGGTGCATGCTGGCTGAAAAAACTTTTTTCTTAAACAGGGGATGCCCCCGTAAGTGGGATCAAATGTGGGAAAACTGGAATGCTCATAGGGTATATATGTGTACCTCTCCTTCAATACAAAGAAATGGACTCGGGAGGGGGGGGGGGGGCGGAGGGATGCGCGAGACATAAATGTTGAAGAAATGTCTGGTACTTTCGGGAACAATATTTTGAATGTAAACTTTATGGATATCTCATATATGTTGAATAACTTCGATTGTTTTATGATTCCAACCTTAATAAAAAAGATGTTAAAAAAAAAAAAACATGTAAAGAGCATGTATACCTGCCAATTCAATAAATAACTATAGCATAATAAGTAAGGCCATGGGAAGATCTACACAAACAAAGATCGTTGTAAAATATTTTCTTTGTCCTAGCAGTGAGTGAGTTTTATATTTTAACTGTCTGTACTGAAAAGGTATTTCTTTTTTTTTTGCTGTGGGTAAGAGTGGATCTAGCCTACATTGTTGAGCTACATAGTTTTGTGCTTAAAAAAAGAGTGGCCCAGAACTATGGATGGTACAGTGAGATATGCACATAGCCAGAGGCAGCCAATGAAGAGACAGAAGGGTGAGTGGGATGCCAGATCGTATGCAACAGCAAAGGCCTGAAAGGGTTCACCAAGGTATATGCAACTGGGACAATCTAGACAGGACTAGATTGATGGTAGCTTGTACCTATTGCGAGAAACCTAGATAAGAGAAATCTCAAAGTAGGGTTCACCTTATGTAAAAGGATCCTGTGGTAACATGATTCACTTGAGGAATCACCGACTGGTTCTCATCAATAAATACAACTAGGTTCCTTACTTGCTGTGATTAGTTAGGTAGTAAGGCTAGTTCTTTTGCTCAAATGATGGATGGGTGGTAGGTAGTCTAATTACCATAGTCTAATATCTCAGTTTTGATGTGTTTTAGTTTGAAATGAATCCTAAGCATCCAATTGTTAGAAACTAGGAGGCATAGAAGTCAAGCTCAGATGGGTTCTCAAGGTTTATTGCTGAAGAAGCCGGGCTACAATCCTAACCTGCTGAAATTTTTTTGCCCCAATTCACTTCTACCCTACGCAGCCAAAAGTTTAGAAGGTTTTGCTATCCGGGAGCTAAGCAGGTTCCTTTATTCATCCCACTTTCTTCATCCATTGAATGCTGGTTTCCGCCCAGCCCACAGTACAGATGCAGTGATGCTTAGGTCCTTGATGATTTATGATGGGAGTTGGATTCAGGGCATATGTCCCCGCTAGTTTTCCTAGATCTGTCGGTCTATCAGGTATTGCTCTGAGTATACTATCCTCCTTCCAGGGAAGCTACACTCAGGCAGTGCAGGTAGGCCTGATTCCCTCTTCTAAGACCCATGTCACCTGAGTTGTCCCCCAGGGCTCAGTATTGTCTCCTTTGCTGTTTAATGTTTACATCTGCCCATTGATCTTAACCCTGGCTAGGCGTTATAGATTCTACAGTTACGCTGATTGACTCTCAACTCATCTTCTGGCTTGAGGGGGGTGCTGCTTAATCCCCTCAGAAATGTCAGTCTAACCTGAGTGTCATTTGGAACTGGATGGGCACTACCTCCCTCAAACTAAACGCCGATAAGACTGAAGCGATTATTATCAATCAGAGGATGGATATCTGGGCCAACACTTGCTGAGCTCAGTGCCCCTGATATCCCAGCAGCCTTTGCCAAGAGGCTAGGCATTGTGGTCGACAATCTGCAAATTGCGTACACATTCATATCGCTCTCCTGCCTTAATGAAACTTCACTGGCTGCCCGTCAAACAAAGAGCTCTTTTTAAAACAGCTTGTATTATTTACAAATCCATTTTTGGCCAGACTCCAGACTTTGTAGCAAGCAGATTTAAGAGACATGTACCTACTCAAGCTGTAAGATCCTAACTTGCCAGCCAGTTGAGGATCCCTCGGTTCAAGTGACAGAGAGTAGGAGGCAGGAGCTTCTCTGTTGTTTTGATTAACAGGGGAGAGTTGTAATTTGGTCATTGTTAAGTTGGCACTATTTGGTCGGAGACCTTTTTTGTAGAATAAGTTTGATGTTTGATGTTTTGATATAAGCTGTTTGGAGTTCATCCAAGTCCATCCAAGTTCATCCATGAATAATAAAGAATCCAGTGAGCAATTAAAACTGCCCTGGAGCAGGGTGGCAGCTGAGCAGTTAATGAGGTTGTCCTTAATTGTGTGTGCTTAACATTGGTCAGCTAGTGATCCTGATGAGTTACAGACTTTATTGAGGTTGGCAAAATCATCAGTAGACAACGTGTTGAAGGAGCGTTGTCTGCCGAGGAGTAGATAAAGGGGTAGTGGAAATATTCAAATTGAGCAGAAAGTCCTTGGTATTTTTTGCATCAAGATATTTTTCAAGGTCCTTCATTTTGGAGATGAATTGGTATGATATGGAGTCCCAAAGGTCTTGTGAGTGGGTCATTTTGAATACCTGACTGAGGAGTCATAACAAGGGCAAAACCGGTTTTGAGTTGCTCATGTTCCGGTTCAGGGAGAACCTCACATAAACTCTTGAATGTAAACCAAATCTGAATCCGCCCACTTCCCACTCCTTATATGGCATTTGCTAATCTGTAATTAAAAGCAGTGATGATTTACAATTACACACTAATGAAACAATTACGTCTGCCAGGTGTCCTTTGGTGGACAACTGCCTGTCATAATTGGAGCTATTTCCACCTGTAAATATAGGTTTATGTCTATAAATGGCTCTGTTAATCAGGCGGACAATATTTAAAGTTTGAGGATAGCTGTTTTTCCATGTTTTCCAATGTCCAGGAACATATAATGTAAACTTTACTTTAGTTAGGAGTGCATTATTACAAATCCAGAGCTATATCATGCTGAGTATTATTATTATTATCATTATTGGTATTAGTGGAAGCTGAATTATTGTTACTTTGCAACAGTTTGAAAAGCTTCCACATCACATTGTCGCTCATTGGTAGGGAATCAAATTAATAACCCATTAGTAATTTGTACAGAAGCATACATGGAATAAGGCATGGGATGAGCCCCATGACCAGGTGTCCACCTGCCAAAAAAATTGCAAAACTCAGTCTGATTAAAGAGGACAAGAGACTGAGGCCTGATTTAGATCATGGTGGACGGGTTACTCTGTCACAACTGTGACAGATATCTCGTCTGCCGAAATATAAAGCCTGGAGCTTTTCTTGAGCAACTCTGAATAATTAGAGACAGTGGAAATTATAACTTGAAAATACATGCACCCTCCCCTCAGCAGTGATGAAATTAATCCTTCATAACAAGTCTCAGAAATGTAAATGCTTGTACCTGACGATTGTGTGTTTGCAGTGCATAGTCACATTTGTGGTGCTGTTTTAGAGGTCATGCTGTTACCTAGAGAATCGGAGGTATGGTGACATTCCAATTGGTTGTGCAGTTTCTTGGGGAACACTTAACTTGTTGAAACATCTACTGGAGTTATGTTATGCAGATTTGTAGAGCGCGCTATCACCCTGGAGGGTATCCTAATGCTGAGCAGGTGTGGATATCCTGGCACTGAGCAGGTGTGAGGCACATATAGGGCTTAGTGGGACTACACAAAAATCCAGTTTGTCAGCTTCTTGCAGAATTCAAGAAGTGAGTAGGAGGCTCTTACGTGTAGAAGCGGGTTGTTCCATGCATTTGGAGGGATGTAGGAGAAGGCTCAACTGCCAGATCTGATTTTCCGTTTGTGTGGGATTTGTGCAAATAGGAGCCCAGACAAGCAGGGGTGTCTGGAAGGTTTATTGAAGTATGCTGAGCCAGTGCTATGTAGTGCCTTGAAAGTGTAGTCTTCAGCCTTGTGTTGAGTTTTTGTTGATCCCGGCATAGAGGGTGTTCCCATAGTCCTGCTTGCTTGTGACCATGGCATGCATGACAGTTTTCCATGTGCTAATTGGGAGCCATTTGAAATTCGTCCTCAGCATCTTAAGCGTATGGAAGCATGAGGCTTTGTCGGCATTGCCTTGGGCCATCATGTCAAGTTTGCTGTCGGTGACGGTCCTGTGGTTCTTGGTCTGGGTGGTGGGGATGGGTGTCGGTCCTTGCTCTGTTTGCTACCAGGTGGAGTCCCACAGTGATGTGGTCTTCCCAAAGACCACAATATAGGTCTTGTCAGTGTTCAGCTTTAGACAGTTGGTCTTCGTCCAGTGGGCGATTTCAGTTGTGCAGGCATTTAACTTGATCCGGGTACTGGGCATTTTGTCTGTGAGTGAGATAGTGAGTTTTGTGTCATCAGCGTAGGAGAGGACATTGATCTAGTGAGAGCGCATAATGCTGGCTAGAGGGATCCTCTGAAGGTTGGGCTCAGGAAGGATCCTAGCCGGACTTTCCAGATGGGGTTGCGGGCGTCCAAGGTGTATGGTACAAAGCTGACTAATTGTGTCTTTCCAGTAAGGAAGGAGCAGATCCACTGGAGTACTTATAATTGGATTCCGATGTTGTGTAGGCTTTGGATGAGGATGGGTAAGGAGACTGTGTCAAATGCTGCGGAGAGGTCCAATAAGATGAGGACTGCCGTGTCTCCTCTGTCTAGAGTCATGCAGATGTCATCCATGGCAGCAATGAGGGCAATTTCCAAGCTGTGGTTGGGTCTGAAACCAGACTGAGTGGTGTCAAGTAGTTGGCGGTCATTGAAGTATTCGGTGAGGTGTCTGTTGATGATTTTCTCTAAGACCTTGGTTGGGAATGGTAGAAGGGAGATTGGTCTGTAGTTGGCAAGTGTTGAAGGGTCTGCAAAAGGTTTTTTCAGAAATGGGAGGACACTTAAATGTTTCCAACCATCTGGAAAGGTCGCGGAAGAGGTAGAGGCATTCAGAATGGGTGTGAGCATGGTGCTGATGGGTTTCAGACCTCTGGAGTAGGTGTTGTGGGGGCAGGAGGCAGATGGGGCCCCTGTGTGGATGGACTTCATGGGGCCGGCGGTTTCCTCTGGGGTGATGATGGGCTAAGTGGTTGGCATTGGTTCTTTGGATAAGATTGTGAGGAATTTAGCGAGGTCTGTCTGGTTTAGTCGTGGGCTTAAGTTGCTGTAAATGGCAGTAATATTCTCCACAAATTTGCAGACCAGGGTCACATAGT
>CAWUFW010032620.1:0-13583 GCA_963921515.1 Calotriton arnoldi | reverse complement strand
ACTGACAATTGGCTTCTCATGTTCAGTTAGGGCACTTTTAGCAATGTTCAACTAATGATGCCAGGGCTTGCTCTGTAATGTGCTGTGCTCACAGTGATGTGTGCGTTTGGTGCAGGTGACTGATGTCTGTCTGTTTCCCCATTGTTTGCAGATACATCCACGGCCACGGAAGGGGACAGCTCCACGGACCAGGAGGAGCCGGAGAGCCAGACTGGGTCAGCAGCCGAGGAGTGGTCGGAGGGACCCAGTGGCACGGAGGGCGAGGGAGCCACACCGAGGAGTCCTCAGCAGCATCCACCTCAGCTGAGGACCACAGCGGCTCGGAGGATGACTCCCTTATGGAGGCGGGTGTCAGCAGCCACCACACCCCAGCTAGTGTTGCTGTCCCCGCCACCACCGATACAAAAGGGGATGATGGACGGAACGTTTGAGCCAATCAAACACTCACCCCCAGTCAACTGATCTGGGTTTAATCCATCATCATTCTTTAGCTCATTCCACCACCCCAGTTCAGACATGACCATATGCAAATCAGTCTGACCCTGTGCCTCATGGGAACAGTCCAGCCCGAACTGCCAAGCCATGTCTTCCCTGGACCGGAAACAAGCATCCTAGGACCGGTTTCTGGCATTTCAGCCGTCATCAGCCAGGCTTGCTTGAATCCAGTGGCAAAGTGAGCAAGGGACCCACGTCTGGGCATACCCCGCCAACTTAGGGCGACAAAAGCGATACAAAGGGGATGATGGACGGAACGTTTGAGCCAATCAAACACTCACCCCCAGTCAACTGATCTGGGTTTAATCCATCATCA
This sequence comes from Calotriton arnoldi, assembly GCA_963921515.1. NCBI lineage: Eukaryota > Metazoa > Chordata > Amphibia > Caudata > Salamandridae > Calotriton > Calotriton arnoldi. The sequence continues at coordinate 12,772 of CAWUFW010032620.1, read as the reverse complement.
TTCTTTAGCTCACTCCACCACCCCAGTTCAGACATGACCATATGCAAATCAGTCTGACCCTGTGCCTCATGGGAACAGTCCAGCCCGAACTGCCAAGCCATGTCTTCCCTGGACCGGAAACAAGCATCCTAGGACCGGTTTCTGGCATTTCAGCCGTCATCAGCCAGGCTTGCTTGAATCCAGTGGCAAAGTGAGCAAGGGACCCACGTCTGGGCATACCCCCGCCAACTTAGGGCGACAAAAGCGATACAAAAGGGGATGATGGACGGAACGTTTGAGCCAATCAAACACTCACCCCCAGTCAACTGATCTGGGTTTAATCCATCATCATTCTTTAGCTCACTCCACCACCCCAGTTCAGACATGACCATATGCAAATCAGTCTGACCCTGTGCCTCATGGGAACAGTCCAGCCCGAACTGCCAAGCCATGTCTTCCCTGGACCGGAAACAAGCATCCTAGGACCGGTTTCTGGCATTTCAGCCGTCATCAGCCAGGCTTGCTTGAATCCAGTGGCAAAGTGAGCAAGGGACCCACGTCTGGGCATACCCCGCCAACTTAGGGCGACAAAAGCGATACAAAAGGGGATGATGGACGGAACGTTTGAGCCAATCAAACACTCACCCCCAGTCAACTGATCTGGGTTTAATCCATCATCATTCTTTAGCTCACTCCACCACCCCAGTTCAGACATGACCATATGCAAATCAGTCTGACCCTGTGCCTCATGGGAACAGTCCAGCCCGAACTGCCAAGCCATGTCTTCCCTGGACCGGAAACAAGCATCCTAGGACCGGTTTCTGGCATTTCAGCCGTCATCAGCCAGGCTTGCTTGAATCCAGTGGCAAAGTGAGCAAGGGACCCACGTCTGGGCATACCCCCGCCAACTTAGGGCGACAAAAGCGATACAAAAGGGGATGATGGACGGAACGTTTGAGCCAATCAAACACTCACCCCCAGTCAACTGATCTGGGTTTAATCCATCATCATTCTTTAGCTCACTCCACCACCCCAGTTCAGACATGACCATATGCAAATCAGTCTGACCCTGTGCCTCATGGGAACAGTCCAGCCCGAACTGCCAAGCCATGTCTTCCCTGGACCGGAAACAAGCATCCTAGGACCGGTTTCTGGCATTTCAGCCGTCATCAGCCAGGCTTGCTTGAATCCAGTGGCAAAGTGAGCAAGGGACCCACGTCTGGGCATACCCCCGCCAACTTAGGGCGACAAAAGCGATACAAAAGGGGATGATGGACGGAACGTTTGAGCCAATCAAACACTCACCCCCAGTCAACTGATCTGGGTTTAATCCATCATCATTCTTTAGCTCACTCCACCACCCCAGTTCAGACATGACCATATGCAAATCAGTCTGACCCTGTGCCTCATGGGAACAGTCCAGCCCGAACTGCCAAGCCATGTCTTCCCTGGACCGGAAACAAGCATCCTAGGACCGGTTTCTGGCATTTCAGCCGTCATCAGCCAGGCTTGCTTGAATCCAGTGGCAAAGTGAGCAAGGGACCCACGTCTGGGCATACCCCGCCAACTTAGGGCGACAAAAGCGATACAAAAGGGGATGATGGACGGAACGTTTGAGCCAATCAAACACTCACCCCCAGTCAACTGATCTGGGTTTAATCCATCATCATTCTTTAGCTCACTCCACCACTCCCAGTTCAGACATGACCATATGCAAATCAGTCTGACCCTGTGCCTCATGGGAACAGTCCAGCCCGAACTGCCAAGCCATGTCTTCCCTGGACCGGAAACAAGCATCCTAGGACCGGTTTCTGGCATTTCAGCCGTCATCAGCCAGGCTTGCTTGAATCCAGTGGCAAAGTGAGCAAGGGACCCACGTCTGGGCATACCCCCGCCAACTTAGGGCGACAAAAGCGATACAAAAGGGGATGATGGACGGAACGCTTGAGCCAATCAAACACTCACCCCCAGTCAACTGATCTGGGTTTAATCCATCATCATTCTTTAGCTCACTCCACCACCCCAGTTCAGACATGACCATATGCAAATCAGTCTGACCCTGTGCCTCATGGGAACAGTCCAGCCCGAACTGCCAAGCCATGTCTTCCCTGGACCGGAAACAAGCATCCTAGGACCGGTTTCTGGCATTTCAGCCGTCATCAGCCAGGCTTGCTTGAATCCAGTGGCAAAGTGAGCAAGGGACCCACGTCTGGGCATACCCCCGCCAACTTAGGGCGACAAAAGCGATACAAAAGGGGATGATGGACGGAACGTTTGAGCCAATCAAACACTCACCCCCAGTCAACTGATCTGGGTTTAATCCATCATCATTCTTTAGCTCACTCCACCACCCCAGTTCAGACATGACCATATGCAAATCAGTCTGACCCTGTGCCTCATGGGAACAGTCCAGCCCGAACTGCCAAGCCATGTCTTCCCTGGACCGGAAACAAGCATCCTAGGACCGGTTTCTGGCATTTCAGCCGTCATCAGCCAGGCTTGCTTGAATCCAGTGGCAAAGTGAGCAAGGGACCCACGTCTGGGCATACCCCCGCCAACTTAGGGCGACAAAAGCGATACAAAAGGGGATGATGGACGGAACGTTTGAGCCAATCAAACACTCACCCCCAGTCAACTGATCTGGGTTTAATCCATCATCATTCTTTAGCTCACTCCACCACCCCAGTTCAGACATGACCATATGCAAATCAGTCTGACCCTGTGCCTCATGGGAACAGTCCAGCCCGAACTGCCAAGCCATGTCTTCCCTGGACCGGAAACAAGCATCCTAGGACCGGTTTCTGGCATTTCAGCCGTCATCAGCCAGGCTTGCTTGAATCCAGTGGCAAAGTGAGCAAGGGACCCACGTCTGGGCATACCCCCGCCAACTTAGGGCGACAAAAGCGATACAAAAGGGGATGATGGACGGAACGTTTGAGCCAATCAAACACTCACCCCCAGTCAACTGATCTGGGTTTAATCCATCATCATTCTTTAGCTCACTCCACCACCCCAGTTCAGACATGACCATATGCAAATCAGTCTGACCCTGTGCCTCATGGGAACAGTCCAGCCCGAACTGCCAAGCCATGTCTTCCCTGGACCGGAAACAAGCATCCTAGGACCGGTTTCTGGCATTTCAGCCGTCATCAGCCAGGCTTGCTTGAATCCAGTGGCAAAGTGAGCAAGGGACCCACGTCTGGGCATACCCCCGCCAACTTAGGGCGACAAAAGCGATACAAAAGGGGATGATGGACGGAACGTTTGAGCCAATCAAACACTCACCCCCAGTCAACTGATCTGGGTTTAATCCATCATCATTCTTTAGCTCACTCCACCACCCCAGTTCAGACATGACCATATGCAAATCAGTCTGACCCTGTGCCTCATGGGAACAGTCCAGCCCGAACTGCCAAGCCATGTCTTCCCTGGACCGGAAACAAGCATCCTAGGACCGGTTTCTGGCATTTCAGCCGTCATCAGCCAGGCTTGCTTGAATCCAGTGGCAAAGTGAGCAAGGGACCCACGTCTGGGCATACCCCCGCCAACTTAGGGCGACAAAAGCGATACAAAAGGGGATGATGGACGGAACGTTTGAGCCAATCAAACACTCACCCCCAGTCAACTGATCTGGGTTTAATCCATCATCATTCTTTAGCTCACTCCACCACCCCAGTTCAGACATGACCATATGCAAATCAGTCTGACCCTGTGCCTCATGGGAACAGTCCAGCCCGAACTGCCAAGCCATGTCTTCCCTGGACCGGAAACAAGCATCCTAGGACCGGTTTCTGGCATTTCAGCCGTCATCAGCCAGGCTTGCTTGAATCCAGTGGCAAAGTGAGCAAGGGACCCACGTCTGGGCATACCCCCGCCAACTTAGGGCGACAAAAGCGATACAAAAGGGGATGATGGACGGAACGTTTGAGCCAATCAAACACTCACCCCCAGTCAACTGATCTGGGTTTAATCCATCATCATTCTTTAGCTCACTCCACCACCCCAGTTCAGACATGACCATATGCAAATCAGTCTGACCCTGTGCCTCATGGGAACAGTCCAGCCCGAACTGCCAAGCCATGTCTTCCCTGGACCGGAAACAAGCATCCTAGGACCGGTTTCTGGCATTTCAGCCGTCATCAGCCAGGCTTGCTTGAATCCAGTGGCAAAGTGAGCAAGGGACCCACCAGCACCACCACCGCCCTCCCATCGGCTCCCATTCCCCAGGTCTGTGGAGGCTCCCATGTTTGGGAGCGTGTCTCCTTTGGGCCAGGCACCGCACCCCCTGCCCCTGTGTCCCCTGCTGCCCTGAGTGAGGAGTCTGTGTACCTCCTTCGCCAGCTCCATGTAGGGCAGACAGCCATGCTGAGTGTCCTCCATGCGCACACCGCTCTGTTGACTCAGCTGGTGTCGTTCATGGAGGGCATCTCATCGGGCATGTCTGACCTACAGAGGGGCAATAGTTCCATGGACTCCTCCCTGACGGCAGCAGTGTCCCTCCTCAGATAGACCCTCACCCCTCCTGCCTCTGCTCCATCCACACTCCCCAGCACCTTACCCGTCCCAAGCACACACACACACCGGCACAGGCACACACCAGCACACACACGTCCAGCACACAGACACACACGCCACAAACAAAACGCACACGCACGCACAGTCAGGGGACTGAAACCAGACTCACAGGGGATGGGGCCCTGGAACACACACACGCATCCACGAGCACTGCGCAGTCCTCAGTTGCCTCTCCCTCCAAAGCACCCTCCCTTGCCTCACCTGCAACCCCAAAGACCCAGCGGCTCTTCCTCAGTGACCTCGGCCTCTTCCCCTCCGATCCAGCTGATACAGCATTCAGGGGGAAGAGGAAGCCCACCCACACGGAGCAGAGTGCCCCTCGCCCCCGGACACCCTCCCCCAGGCACAGACAGACTGAGGCCCCCACCCGCAAGTCCCCCGGAGTCGTAAGAGCAAGACCCCGCCGCCGCCCTGCAGCTCAGGCACCAGGTCTCCTTCCTCCATCCCTCAGGCCCCCACTCCACAGGTGCCCCCACCACACCCTGCCCCAGGTTCCCCCACCCACAGATATACCATCCCCAAGAGGATCCGGCCTTCTCCCCCTGCCACTTGCTCTCCCGGCACCACACCCCCGCTGCGCTTGTCTGTGCCACTGATGTGGTGAGGGTGTCCTCCCCTCTGTCCAGCCCACCTTGCCTGTTCCCCATTCTCCTCCCCTGGTGGTAGGCACTGCAGTGGAGTCCACTACCACCCTGTCTGACTTGGGCACTGCAGTGGCGGACCTGTCCACTCCATCTGCAGGGTCCACTGCAGTCGTGCTGGCACCCACAACATCTGAGTCATGCCCCCCAGTTGTGCCGGCACACACCATGTCAGACACCTCCACTGCAGTTGTCAGTGGCTCTCCAGCACCCACCACCCCTTCCCTGCCTCCTCCTGGTGAGCCCTGATCCTGTCCCTGCGGTGCCTGGCCTGCCCCCCGGTTGCCCCTCCTAGTGGATTGTCCCTGGTTTTGTGCAGTGCAGGCATGCGTAGGGTGACATCTGCCACTGTCACCCTGTTTGGACTTTGACAATGGACTGGCCATTGGCCTTTGTGTTTTTTCTGGACTTTCACTTTTAAACACACATATGCTGAATAAAGCAACTTTCTGTTCTCTAGTGCTTATGCTTCTGATGTACATGTTGTTGATGATGCTAACCATGCCCTTGCTGCAGTGATGGTGATATTTGGTCTCATGATAATGAAGTGTTACTGTGCAGGAACACATGTGGTCCAGGGGGAATGTGTCCTATCCTGTGGTGTATCCATGTCATCCATAGCAGCATCTGAGGGTGTCATGTGTTCAGTATTTGGCAATGGGATTTCCTACTTACATTAGCAATTTCACATCTGTGGCTTCCACCCCTGCACATCTGTTGTGCCTGCCATTGTTCAATTCGTCTACTTCCCTGACCGTGTGGCCATCTCCACTGGACATGCAGGTTTGGGCATCAATGGGGAAGCACTCATCTGTGTTGTCAGTGCAACATTGCTATACAAGTGTGTTGGATCTGTGGTGATGATTTCGTTGGCACTTCCATGACCAGGCTGATGTGACGGGAGCCTTCATTTGGTGCTAATTGTTGATTGTGTGACCAAGTGCTCAGCTGACATGATGGGGCCCTACTGAGGCAACATATGGCACAGCTTTCCTCACACAGGAGTGGAGTCCCCTCATGGCAGTGTGTACTCCTGTGACATTGCCTGCGCCCAAGGTGTGTGTTGTATGAGCATGTCTGTGTGTTCACTTCCGTTTTGCTGTGCATGCTGTGATCCCTAGTGTTGTACCTGTTTGTGATGCTTGCTGAGTTGACCTATGTTCCCCCAAAGTCTTCTCCCTGGGTTCTCTGTGATGTGGGTGCATGGCACATTACTGGTCATCAGGGTGTCACCCATAGGTGTGTTTGCTGTCAGGGCTGAGTTTGTGTGCAGACGCAGATGGGTCACAGTCAGGTTTCCCCTTGGCACTTGTTGTTTGCACCTGTCATGTGATTTCCAGTTTGTGTTATCTTTCAGTGATTGTGACACGTTGTGTGTGTGACTGCTGGCACTCCTCAGGGTCCGGGCTGCAATGTTGGTTGTTGTCTATGTGTGTTCTTTGTGGGTGACCTTGGCTTCTTCATTGGTGTGTGACTGTGGCTGGGATCCCATTGGTTGGTGTGGTATTGCCGTCATGTCCATGTACAGCGTAGTGTTCAGTGTGTCAGACATTCAGGAGTCTTGTTGAGTGGCCATGTGTGATGTGTTTCTGCACCTTGGTTCCCACCCACCACCCTGGAATTGTCATGGGTGCATGTGCAATGTCACCAGTGCATGTGTGCTTCACTGCTGAACATTGTTGGAGGTCGAGGTGTGTGGTGTTGAGTGTGTGCAGATGAGAGTTGTTGCCCGGCTAGACCCCTGCCTCCATGTTGGCCTTGGCTTACTGGCCGTGCTGATTGATTTGTGCTTGTGTAGGTGTGATGGTAGTTTGTTGCTCAGGACACATGACTGTGGTTCACAGTGTGAACGACATTTAGCTTTGTCATCACAGTGGGATTGTAATGCAGCCCAGGGTCACCACATTGTGGGGGCCCTGGGGGTAGTGCTGGGTGTGTCTGTGTCTTGCTGTGTCAGTTGCTGCTCCTACGTGCCTGTGTGATTTGTGCTCCCTCTCATCTGACAATGCCTGATTGCCCACATAGGGGATTTGGATCCATGAGTTACCTTTGTGTGGCACTGTATGCACATCTGTATAATTGGTATTCAGGCCTCCTCATGTGTTGTGTGGTTGCCTGGGGACACTGGCACCCCCCTCACCTGTTGTGTTTGATGTGCAGTGTGGGTCTGCCTGTTTGTGTTTGTGCATCTGCACCACTGCATTGGCATATCTTAGGTGTGCCATTGGCTGTATGTAGTTTGGTGGGTTTCCCCTGCTGTCCCTGGGACTCCTAGGTCATCAGTCAGCACAATGATCATGGTTTGTGTGTCCCATTGCTGCCATGGTATGGTATCTGTTCACCTCACATCTACAGTCTCCACAGGGTATCTGCATTTGTGTGCCCATTGGTGCAAATATGTGGGTCTGCATTCTGATGGTCACTTCTGTCATTGTGTCATTGATGAATGTTGACTGTGTCAGCCCCCATGGGTGTTGTTTGTCTGCACATGGCCAAAGGTATGTCTTATTTGCACTGCAATATTTGCCTCCCCCAATCTATGTTGCAATGGGACACATGCACTACTTTGCCACTGATGTGTTTTATGTTCTGTGACCAGGAATCATCCATGCAGTTTGGCAGTTGCAGCTTTTTCTTTGTCAACACTTACATTTTGGTCACTGTGATGATGGGGGTTTGGACCCCATTGCCACAATGTTCAAAATGTGCTTCAGATATGGACCCCACACTTACCTTTTGGTCACTGTGATGATGGGGGTTTGGACCCCATTGCCACAATGTTCAAAATGTGCTTCAGCTATGGACCCCACACTTACATTTTGGTCACTGTGATGATGGGGGTTTGGACCCCATTGCCACACTGTTCAAAATGTGCTTCAGCTATGGACCCCACACTTACATTTTGGTCACTGTGATGATGGGGGTTTGGACCCCATTGCCACAATGTTCAAAATGTGCTTCAGCTATGGACCCCACACTTACCTTTTGGTCACTGTGATGATGGCGGTTTGGACCCCATTGCCACAATGGTCATGGCCTGCTTGCATTGTGGGGGCCACACACATATATGTGTGGCACATGTGATAGGGGGTCACATTGTATGTTCAAAGTCATGTTCAGTGTTGTAGGCATTTGACACAGTCTACACACGCTTGTCATGGTGTTGGGGGATGTCTTTTTCTTGCATTCCCTAGGTTGTGGTGTGCAGGTTGTGTCATGCATTGTCCATCCTATGAGTGGGGGTGGTGTTGGTGGTAGGCATCCAGCCCCCCATGGGTAGAGGTGGTAGTAGTGACAGGCATCCAGCCCCCCCTGGGTAAGGGTGGTAGTGGTGGTAGGCATCCAGCCCCCCCTGGGTAGAGGTGGTAGTAGTGGTAGGCATCCAGCCCCCCCTGGCTAAGGGTGGTAGTGGTGGTAGGCATCTGGCACCCCCATGTCTAAGGGTGGTAGTGGTGGTAGGCATCCAGCCCCCCCTGGGTAAGGGTGGTAGTAGTGGTGGGCATCTGGCACCCCCATGGCTAAGGGTGGTAGTAGTGGTAGGCATCCAGCCCCCTGGCTTAGGGTGATAGTAGTGGTAGGCATCCAGCCCCCTGGGTAAGGGTGGTAGTGGTGGTGGGCATCTGGCACCCTCATGGCTAAGGGTGGTAGTAGTGGTAGGCATCCAGCCCCCTGGCTTAGGGTGATAGTAGTGGTAGGCATCCAGCCCCCGGGTAAGGGTGGTAGTGGTGGTGGGCATCTGGCACCCCCTGGCTAAGGGTGGTAGTAGTGGTAGGCATCCAGCCCCCCTGGGTAAGGGTGGTAGTTGTGGTAGGCATCCAGCCCCCGTGGGTAAGGGTGGTAGTAGTGGTGGGCATCTGGCACCCCCTGGCTAAGGGTGGTAGTAGTGGTAGGCATCCAGCCCCCCCTGGGTAAGGGTGGTAGTAGTGGTAGGCATCCAGCCCCCTGGGTAAGGGTGGTAGTGGTGGTGGGCATCTGGCACCCCCTGGCTAAGGGTGGTAGTAGTGGTAGGCATCCAGCCCCCTGGGTAAGGGTGGTAGTAGTGGTAGGCATCTGGCACCCCCTGGCTAAGGGTGGTAGTAGTGGTGGACATCCAGCCCCCCCCTGGGTAAGGGTGGTAGTGGTTGTAGGCATCCGGCACCCCCATGGCTAAGGGTGGTAGTAGTGGTAGGCCTCCAACCCCCCTGGGTAAGGGTGGTAGTTGTGGTGGGCATCCAGCCCCCCTGGGTAAGGGTGGTAGTAGTGGTAGGCATCCAGCCCCCCCTGGCTAAGGGTGGTAGTGGTGGTAGGCATCTGGCACCCCCATGGCTAAGGGTGGTAGTAGTGGTAGGCATCCAGCCCCCCCTGGGTAAGGGTGGTAGTAGTGGTGGGCATCCAGCCCCCCTGGCTAAGGGTGGTAGTAGTGGTAGGCATCCAGCCCCCCTGGCTTAGGGTGATAGTAGTGGTAGGCATCCAGCCCCATCTGGGTAAGGGTGGTAGTGGTGGTGGGCATCTGGCACCCCCATGGCTAAGGGTGGTAGTAGTGGTAGGCATCCAGCCCCCTGGCTTAGGGTGATAGTAGTGGTAGGCATCCAGCCCCCCTGGGTAAGGGTGGTAGTGGTGGTGGGCATCTGGCACCCCCTGGCTAAGGGTGGTAGTAGTGGTAGGCATCCAGCCCCCTGGCTTAGGGTGATAGTAGTGGTAGGCATCCAGCCCCCCTGGGTAAGGGTGGTAGTGGTGGTGGGCATCTGGCACCCCCTGGCTAAGGGTGGTAGTAGTGGTAGGCATCCAGCCCCCTGGGTAAGGGTGGTAGTTGTGGTAGGCATCCAGCCCCCTGGGTAAGGGTGGTAGTAGTGGTGGGCATCTGGCACCCCCTGGCTAAGGGTGGTAGTAGTGGTAGGCATCCAGCCCCCTGGCTTAGGGTGATAGTAGTGGTAGGCATCCAGCCCCCCTGGGTAAGGGTGGTAGTGGTGGTGGGCATCTGGCACCCCCATGGCTAAGGGTGGTAGTAGTGGTAGGCATTCAGCCCCCTGGCTTAGGGTGATAGTAGTGGTAGGCATCCAGCCCCCTGGGTAAGGGTGGTAGTGGTGGTGGGCATCTGGCACCCCCTGGCTAAGGGTGGTAGTAGTGGTAGGCATCCAGCCCCCTGGGTAAGGGTGGTAGTTGTGGTAGGCATCCAGCCCCCTGGGTAAGGGTGGTAGTAGTGGTGGGCATCTGGCACCCCCTGGCTAAGGGTGGTAGTAGTGGTAGGCATCCAGCCCCCCTGGGTAAGGGTGGTAGTAGTGGTAGGCATCTGGCACCCCCTGGCTAAGGGTGGTAGTAGTGGTGGACATCCAGCCCCCTGGGTAAGGGTGGTAGTGGTGGTGGGCATCTGGCACCCCCATGGCTAAGGGTGGTAGTAGTGGTAGGCATCCAGCCCCCTGGGTAAGGGTGGTAGTTGTGGTGGGCATCCAGCCCCCTGGGTAAGGGTGGTAGTAGTGGTAGGCATCCAGCCCCCTGGCTAAGGGTGGTAGTGGTGGGCATCTGGCACCCCCATGGCTAAGGGTGGTAGTAGTGGTAGGCATCCAGCCCCCCTGGCTTAGGGTGATAGTAGTGGTAGGCATCCAGCCCCTCCTGGGTAAGGGTGGTAGTGGTGGTGGGCATCTGGCACCCCCATGGCTAAGGGTGGTAGTAGTGGTAGGCATCCAGCCCCCCTTGGGTAAGGGTGGTAGTAGTGGTGGGCATCTGGCACCCCCATGGCTAAGGGTGGTAGTAGTGGTAGGCATCCAGCCCCCCTGGCTTAGGGTGATAGTAGTGGTAGGCATCCACCCCCCCTGGGTAGGGGTGGTAGTGGTGGTGCGCATCCAGGCCCCTGTGTGCATATGTGGCATTGGTGATGGGCATCCCGCCCCTATGGTGCTGCTGTTGCTGGTGTAAGTAAATTTTGCATCCCTCTGTGTGTGTGTGATGTGTCGTGTACGTGTTGTATGTTTTTGTGGTTGGTGTCTGACTTACCTTCTGCGCCGTACGCGTCTGTGCCTGTTCCGGTAGTAAATGTAGAATATTGGTAGGATCGGGACGAAGGGATTCATGGTTGGTTTGTGTCGTTCGTCTTTCTCGTTGCTTCGCGTCGTCCTCGTCCCTGGCGTGTTCGCCTCATAGCCGTGGATCGTGTTGTGGCGCGAATCGGAGCTTATGTGCGCCTCTCCCGGAAGCTTTGACGTGCCGGACGTAGCGACGGGTTCGGCGCGTACGGAAAGCGCATCGTACTTGTTCGGCCGGACGGGGCTGCATTTTCCCTTCCGTGCGACTCGATTCTGCGTTTCCGGATTCGCCTCGTCGGAGAACAGGACCTGGATTGGGTGAGTACGACTCGGCCGGATTCTGTGCTGTTGTGCGCATCGTACTTACTCGTTCGGTATGATGTACGGATCGGTCGGGAAACAGGCATTCGCATGGCTTTTTTCCCGACCGAATGGTATTGGGTGCGCCTCCGACCGAGATCGGAATCGGCCCCCAAATGTTGAAACTCTCTACCAAGAAGAAACTGCAACATCTGCGCCCAACTTACATTTGCAGGGACTAGAGAGACCAGCCTCTATCCAACCTCCAAAACAGGACTCCCCAGTCCACCTACCATCTTGATTTCTCTAACTCACTATAATATATCACAACAACACCTATGGCTTATTAAAAGTGCACAAAAAATCTTGCTCTGTCATGTAGACGCTGAATCACACATGCTGCACCTTGATCGGAGCACAACTCTGATCCTCGTGCACAACACCTCCTTCCACACTTAAGCACTTCACGCATTCATCCACTTCTTACTCACATGCATGTGCCGACAGCATTCTTTCAAGATCTCCACTGTAGACTGCACTAACGTCCTCTTTCCTACGCACATTGTTTGACACTGGTTCACATAGATTCTACTTACATATCTCTCGGCCTCATCAATGCCACCAACTATGCATCCAGGTCACACTGCCTCAACACTCTTAGCTCCCATATACTTGTGCCCTCATATGCAATCATCGGCTAAGGGACCATCCCTATGGTGCCAGCCCAGTAGCAGTGGTGTGCTGTATGAATGACAATGAAGATGCCAATTTCTTTCGCAACACTTTACTAATAAGGCCAGGGAAAAAAACTAGAAGGAAGTCTATGGGTGGAGGTGGCAACTACTGTTTGGACACACTAACTTTCTGACAGGTCTCAATGAGTGCCTCAACCCTAAAAAGCCTATAAAACCTGGCCGCCAGACAGCGTGCCCAGCGGTAAACAAAGAGGATGTCCAGTGGGTGGGGGCAGGCATAAGTACTTGTCCCCCGCCCATTGCGCACCAGATATGACGCCGCAGAGGCGCCAGACAGGGAGAAGCTCCCCTGGGAGGGGGTCCCAGCGACAGGACGCGGGGATGTGCCTAATGCGGCACTAAGGGGGCAGCCGCAAACTTTGTCCTGTTTTGAAACCATAAATCCTGGAATCCTTCCCGCTCATATTTTGAAGAACCCAAAACATCATGGGCAGCCTTGGACTGCAAGAGATTGGCCTATTTGGCCCTGACTTGTCCCAAAATGTCCTTTGCGATCATGGTCTCTGTGGTTACTGTTGTGTTG
>CAWUFW010032619.1:0-7500 GCA_963921515.1 Calotriton arnoldi | reverse complement strand
TGCCCTAAACCCTGAAACACATACCCTAGCACGACCCCCTACACTGCCCGAACACCACTGCACTGCCCTAAACCCTGAAACACCACCACCTTCACGACCCCCTACACTGCCCGAACACCACTGCACTGCCCTAAACCCTGAAACACCACCCCCAGCATGACCCCTACACTGCCCGAACACCACTGCACTGCCCTAAACCCTGAAACACTACCCCCAGCAAGACCTCCTACACTGCCCGAACACCACTGCACTGCCCTAAACCCTGAAACATCACCCCCAGCAAGACCCCCTACACTGCCCGAACACCACTGCCCTAAACCCTGAAACACCACCCCCAGCACGACCCCCTACACTGCCCGAACACCACTGCACTAAACCCTGTAACACCACCCCCAGCACGACCCCTACACTGCCCGAACACCACTGCACTGCCCTAAACCCTGAAACACCACCCCCTGCACGACTCACCTACACTGCCCGAACACTACTGCACTGCCCTAAACCCTGAAACACCAGCCCCAGCACGACCCCCTACACTGCACGAACACCACTGCACTGCCCTAAACCCTGAAACACTACCCCCAGCAAGACCCCCTACACTGCCCGAACACCACTGCACTGCCCTAAACCCTGAAACACTACCCCCAGCAAGACCCCCTACACTGCCCGAACACCACTGCACTGCCCTAAACCCTGAACCACCACCCCCAGCAAGACCCCCTACACTGCCCGAACACCACTGCCCTAAACCCTGAAACACCACCCCCAGCAAGACCCCCTACACTGCCCGAACACCACTGCACTGCCCTAAACCCTGAAACACCAGCCCCAGCACGACCCCTACACTGCCCGAACACCACTGCACTGCCCTAAACCCTGAAACACCACCCCCTGCACGACCCCTACACTGCCCGAACACCACTGCACTGCCCTAAACCCTGAAACACCACCCCCAGCACGACCCCCTACACTGCCCGAACACCACTGCACTGCCCTAAACCCTGAAACACTACCCCCAGCAAGACCCCCTACACTGCCCGAACACCACTGCCCTAAACCCTGAAACACCACCCCCAGCATAACCCCCCTACACTGCCCGAACACCACTGCACTGCCCTAAACCCTGAAACACCAGCCCCAGCACAATCCCGTACACTGCCCGAACACCACTGCACTGCCCTAAACCCTGAAACACCAGACCCAGCACGACCGCCTACACTGCCCGAAAACCACTGCACTGCCCTAAACCCTGAAACACCAGCCCCAGCACGACCCCCTACACTGCCCGAACACCACTGCACTGCCCTAAACCCTGAAACACCAGCCCCAGCAAGACCCCCTACACTGCCCGAACACCACTGCACTGCCCTAAACCCTGAAACACCACCCCCAGCAAGACCCCCTACACTGCCCGAACACCACTGCACTAAAGCCTGAAACACCACCCCCAGCAAGACCACCTACACTGGCCGAACACCACTGCACTGCCCTAAACCCTGAAACACCACCCCCTGCACGACCCCCTACACTGCCCAAACACCACTGCACTGCCCTAAACCCTGAAACACCACCCCCTGCACGACCCCCTACACTGCCCGAACACCACTGCACTGCCCTAAACCCTGAAACACCACCCCTCAGCACGACACCCTACACTGCCCGAAAACCACTGCACTGCCCTAAACCCTGAAAACCACCCCCAGCATGACCCCCTACACTGCCCGAACACCACTGCACTGCCCTAAACCCTGAAACACCACCCCCTGCACGACCTCCTACACTGCCGGAACACCACTGCACTGCCCTAAACCCTGAAACACCACCCCCAGCATGACCCCCTACACTGCCCGAACACCACTGCACTGCCCTAAACCCTGAAACATCAACCCCAGCAAGACCCCCTACACTGCCTGAACACCACTGCCCTAAACCCTGAAACAACACCCCCTACACTGCACGACCACCACTGCACTGCCCTAAACCCTGAAAAACCACCCCCAGCATGACCCCCTACACTGCCCGAACACCACTGCACTGCCCTAAACCCTGAAAACCACCCCCAGCATGACCCCCTACACTGCCCGAACACCACTGCACTGCCCTAAACCCTGAAACACCACCCCCTGCACGACCCCCTACACTGCCCGAACACCACTGCACTGCCCTAAACCCTGAAACACCAGCCCCAGCATGACCCCCTACACTGCCCGAACACCACTGCACTGCCCTAAACCCTGAAACACCAGCCCCAGCACGACCACCTACACTGCCCGAATACCACTGCACTGCCCTAAACCCTGAAACACCAGCCCCAGCACAACCCCCTACACTGCCCGAACACCACTGTACTGCCCTAAACCCTGAAACACCAGCCCCAGCACGACCCCCTACACTGCCCGAACACCACTGCACTGCCCTAAACCCTGAAACACCACCCCCTGCATGACCCCCTACATTGCCCGAACACCACTGCACTGCCCTAAACCCTGAAACACCACCCCCTGCAGCACCCCCTACACTGCCCGAACACCACTGCACTGCCCTAAACCCTGAAACACCACCCCCTGCACGGCCCCCTACACTGCCCGAACACCACTGCACTGCCCTAAACCCTGAAACACCACCCCCAGCACGACCCCCTTTACTGCCCGAACACCACTGCACTGCCCCAAACCCTGAAACACCACCCCCAGCACGACCCCCTACACTGCCCGAACACCACTGCCCTAAACCCTGAAACACCACCCCCTGCACGACCCCCTACACTGCCCGAACACCACTGCACTGCCCTAAACCCTGAAACACCACCCCCTACACTGCCCGAACACCACTGCACTGCCCTAAACCCTGAAACACCACCCCCAGCACGACCCCCTACACTGCCCGAACACCACTGCACTACCCTAAACCCTAAAACACCACCCCCAGCATTACCCCCTACACTGCCCAAACACCACTGCACTGCCCTAAACCCTATAACACTATCCCCAGCATGACCCCCTACACTACCCGAACACCACTGCACTACCCTAAACCCTAAAATACTACCCCCAGCACAACCCCCTACACTACCCGAACACGACTGCACTGCCCTAAACCCTCAAACACTCCCCCAAGCACGACCCCCTACACTACCCTAAACCCTAAAACACTCCCCCCAGCACGACCCCCTTCACTACCCGAACACCACTGCACTGCCCTAAACCCTAAAACACTCCCCCCAGCACGACCCCCTACACTACCCAAACACCACTGCACTGCCCTAAACCCTAAAACACTACCCCCCGCATGGCCCCCTACACGACCCAAACACCAATGCACTACCCTAATCCCTAAAACACTACCCCCGCATGACCCCCTACACTACCCTAAACCCTAAAACACTACCCCCGCACGACTCCCTACACTACCCAAAGACCACTGCACTACCCTAAACCCTAAAACACGACCTCCTACACTACACAAACACCACTGCACTACCCTAAACCCTAAAACACTACCCCCAGCAGTACCCCTACACTACCCAAACACCACTGCACTAACCTAAACCCTAAAACACTACCCCCAGCAGTACCCCCTACACTACCCAAACACCACTACACTACCCTAAATCACTACCCCCAGCACGACCCCCTACACTACCCAAACACCACTGCACTACCCTAAACCCTAAAACACTACCCCCAGCACGACCCCCTACACTACCCAAACACCACTACACTACCCTAAACCCTAAAACACTCCCCCAGCACGACTCCCTACACTACCCAAACACCACTGCACTACCCTAAACCCTAAATCTACCCCCAGCATGACCCCCTACACTACACAAATACAACTGCACTACCCTAAACCCTAAAACACTACCCCCAGCACGACCCTCTTCACTACCTAAACACAACTGCACAATTTGTTACAGGCGTTGCAACGCAGGCCTGTGGTGCTTACTGGAAGTACCTAGTGGGCTAGTTGGGCCCCAGGGACCCTCAGAATTCAAGGTGACCTAATCCCCCAACTTAAAACGCACCACGGGGCGCGTTTGCACAATGGTGAAGGGAGGGGGCGGGGCCTCAGGTGACATGTGCGCAAACACGCCCTGTGGTGCGTTTTAAGTTGGGGAATTAATTCCCTTTGAATCCTGAGGGACCCTGGGGGCCAACTAGCCCACCAGGTACCTTCAGTAAGCACAACAGAGTTGCGTTGCAGAGAGGTGAAAAAGGTGCGTGGCCTCGGAACGCCTCTCTGCAACTCAGCTCTGTGGTCCTAACTGTAGGTACCTGGGGGCTAGTTGGGCCCCAGGGACCTCAGAATTCAAGGGGACTTAATCCTCGCAACTTAAAACGCGCCACGGGGTGCGTTTGCACACGTCACCTCAGGCCCCCCTCCCTTCACCACTGTGCAAACACGCCCTGTAGCGCGTTTTAAGAGGTAGTTTTAATCCCCCTGCCCTATTATGTACTAGGGACTTGCAGAGGAGGTCATGCTAATCACAGGGGTACCCCAACGCATAGTGTTCCCTAGTGTATGTAGGTGTTTTCACTGTATTCTAAGTGTCTTTTAGCATAGCACTGGCTCTGGTTAGTCAGAGTCAGTTACCACCAGTACCCGTCTGAAAAAGTTGTGGGCACAGGATGATTTTGCAACAAGGCCTCTTTCTGCTCCTCTGTTGGCTCTTTCTGCACATCTTTTGCTTCTTTCTGTGCGTTTTTTCTTCTTTCTTCACATGTCCTACCTCTGTCGGCATAGTTAGAAACTAGCATTTAAAAAAACCTTTGAAATTCACTTAAAAAATCATAGGTTTCAGGCACGTTATAGTTAGAAATTAGCATTTAAAAACCTTTGAAACCTATGGTTTTTTCAGTGAATTTCAGACACGTTATAGTTAGAAATTAGCATTTAAAAAACCTTTGAAATTCACTGAAAAAACCATAGGTTTTAGGGACAGTTATAGTTAGTTGGACATTTCACTCGTACAAAACCATAGAAATTCCCCGTTATAGTTAGTTCAGCTAACTATAACTCGCGCCCCGCAATGCACTGCTGATGACGTCACATATTACATCACTCATGACATGGTCAGTGACATCACTGATGACATCATCCATGTGATAATTTCATGCATCTTCTCACACCCTAATATAACTTTTGATACACCCACTCTAAATTACAGACTGCCATTCTCAAAACCATAGACACTCCAACACCAAAAACTACATACCCACTCACTGATTCTTAGGTCTACACACACATCCACTCACTCACCCGTACAGTCACTCGTACTTAGTCACTCAGTACAGGACTATCATATGCACTCATACACCTATATAAACACTCACACACCACCACTCATCCATAGAGGTACTCACACACCTAGTCAGTCATGCAAAAAACTTAATCACACACCCATTTACTCACCTATACAGTTATACACACACCAGCTCACTTACTCATACAAATACTAGCACATTCTTACGCTCTTATACAATCACTGATACAAGTACACACTCATCCATACAGCCACTCTCAATCACACACTCTCACTTATAGCCATTTATATACTCCAACACACATATATACTGCCTTTCACATATGTAGTTACTCACACATGTACCACTGAGATATACATTCAATCACTAACACACCCATACACACACTCACCCACCCATACAGTCCATCACAGATGCACTCTTGAAACCATGCACCCAGTGAATCACCAACTCACACTTCTATGCACAGAGTCACACACACCCCACCCACACAAACACTCAGGCACCCATACAGATACTCAGACAATCAATCAATAACCCATGTAGACACTCATGTAGCTATTCAGAAAGCCATGCAGCCGCTTACAAACAGACAGACGGATACAGACATTCACACAGTTTAGTCACTAACCCATGCATTCAGTAAGATACATTTAATCACTCACTTGTAGAGTCAGTCACTCACGTACTAAATCATCCATTCAGACACTTATACACCCACTCATTCTTCAATACGCCTTTCCCTATATATATTAAACATATTTAAACTTTACAGAAACACACAGTCACTGGATGATGTCATCAGTGATGTCATCAGTGATGTCACTGACCATGTCATGAGTGATGTAATATGTGACGTCATCAGCAGTGCATTGCGGGGGCGCGAGTTATAGTTAGCTGAACTAACTATAACGGGGGAATTTCTATGGTTTTGTACGAGTGAAATGTCCAACTAACTATAACTGTCCCTAAAACCTATGGTTTTTTCAGTGAATATATATATACATATACACACACACATATACACATATATACACACATATACACACATATATACACACACATATACACACATATATACACACACATATACACACATATACACACACATACATATATACATACACATATACACACATATATACATACACATATACACACATATATACATTCACATATACACACATATATACATACACATATACACACATATATACATACACATATACACACATATATACATACACATATACACACATATATACATACACATATACACACATATATACATACACATATACACACATATATACATACACATATACACATACACATACACATATATACATACACATATACACATATATACATACACACATATATACATACACACATACATACATATATACATACACATGTATATACACATATACACACACATATGTATACACACATATATATGTATACACACATATATATGTATACACACATATATATGTATACACACATATATATGTATACACACATATATATGTACACACACATATATATGTACACACACATATATATGTACACACACATATATATGTACACACACACATATATGTACACACACATATATGTATACACACATATATATGTACACATATATATGTATACACACATATATATGTACACATATATATGTATACACACATATATATGTACACACATATATGTATACACACATATATGTACACACACATATGTACACACATATATATGTACACACATATATATGTACACACATATATATACACACATATATATACACACATATATATACACATATATATATACACACATATATATACACACATATATATACACACGCATATATATACGCATATATATACACACACATATATACACACATATACATACACACACATATATACATACACACATATATACACACACACATATATACACACACACATACACACACACATATATACACACACACATACACACACACACACACATACACCCACATACACACATATACACACACACACATATACACACATATACACACACACACATATACACACACACACACACACACACACACACATACACACACACATACACACACACATACACACACACATATACACACAGATAGATAGATAGATATATATATATATATATATATATATATATATATATATATATAGATAGATATATATAG
>CAWUFW010032618.1:0-13588 GCA_963921515.1 Calotriton arnoldi | reverse complement strand
CTTCCACAATCCATTCCCTTGAAGACCCTCTATCTAGACCTGGGTTGTACTTTTGAGGAGATAGCAAGGTATAGGCCCATAGCATTTTGGAGAAGGCTCTGGTCTACTCCGGAGTTGGAAATATATGCAAACGCGCTAAAAGATGTTAGAGAGGCTGATTTATCATGTAAAAGTTCTTGGCTACAAAATATGAAGTGCACTTTGGTGGATATGGGGTTCAGTCAGTTATGGGAGGATCCAGTTGGTAATTCCTTTCCATCAAAAAAAGATTTCAAGGAAGCGTATTGGAATATGGCGAGAGCTAAATGTGTGACATCCTTTAAGAATTCTTCTTTGTCAGGTTTATTCGTCGTGCATAAACACAAGCCCTTGTTCGAGGAATACTGGAATTTTATAACCAAACCATGTGATAGAAAGTTATACCATCAATTCAGGGTAGGTTCACTCCCGATTAAATCTTTCACACAAAAATGGCATAGTACTTTGGGCAATAAATGTGTATTTTGTATGGAGCCAGTTGAGTCAGAACCTCACATATTATTTGTATGTCCAGCATATAAGTCTCCAAGAAAGAAGTGGCTAAAACCACTCTGCTCAAACATGGGTACTCAATCAAGTGCCACTGGCCTTCGAATAATGACGACGAACACTCAGGAGCACATAGTGATAGCTGTGGCTAAATTTCTGGGATGGATGTGGGGCATTCGATCTAAGAAGTTGAAGATGCAAGACCTATTGAATGGCATTACTGTCAATAACGCACCGTGATTACTGTCGAACAAATATTATGTACATCGTTATTTGGGTCTTGTCCAAAAATGTTTTAGGACTATGTTCCTGGATTAACTGGAAACCATATCCAAAGGGTAGTCAAAGTTGAAAATTTTATATGGTAGTGTCTCATTTTTATATACATATATATATATTTTTTTACATTTTTAATAATTTTTAATGGTTTATATGATTGTCGAATTTGACCCAAATCGTCTTGAATATCCTATTACATTGACAGTTTTTACTTAGTTGTTGTAGTATAATATTGTATTTCATGTACTTAAATTATTCTATTTTAATGTTTTACTGTTAATTGTATTGTGTCTTTTATGATCGAGCTGATCGATATAAAGACTGATTTGACTTTGACTTTGACTCTGGTGGGAGAGGTGACTAAAAGGCAGCTGTGAACAGTAGTGGCTGATAAAGTTTAATTGTGGATCATAAATGCACAGTATGAACTGTAGAGCCTGTTGGTAGTGTCTGCCCACTTTACAATCCCAGTCAGTACCAAAGAGTAAGTAACAACCTCTCACATGAATACTGTTGAGAATTGATCTCAAATAGTCAGCATAGACAAGGAAAACCAACCCCTCAAAAGGTTGCCCAGAGAATGAGGACAGTTTAATCTTTAGAATGACAGTGAAGAAGTGACCCATCCAGTCTGACAGTGCTTTTAGAGTTCAGTGCCAAGTTTTGAAAGGATTTGCAGTTGTGCTAACATCAAGAATGAGGGACACCTTCTAGGAAGTCCATATGCAGCTCATGTGGTGAGCAAGAAAACCAGATCTGGCAGTTGAGCATTCTCTTACATGGCTCCTAAAGCATGGAGCAACCTGTCTCTACACATAAGAGCCTCCTCCTCAGTTCCTGTATATTGTAAGAAGTTGAAGGCCTAGCTTTTTAAGACTTCCACCTGATCAGCGCCTGGATACCCTGCGTGGTGATAGTGTGCTCTGCAAATCTGCATAACGTAACATAACATAACAAGAGATGCTCTATAGGTCCCAACCCACTGATGGCTCACGGCAGACATGTATGCCCTCAAGTGTTGTTAAATGGTTCTGCTAAAGTGATAGGTAACTTTAGGCGACTAAGCTTATCTCAAAATCTTGGGCATGGCTATCAATGGTGCTGCAGATACAGTGGCACAAAGCCCAGAGGTCTGATGGCCCCTCTCCAATGCACCAGTGTGTACACAGAAATGGAATGACTGACTTATACATGCACACATTAGAAAAAGCAGTTTCACATCAACATCAACCTCTACCCCTCTTCCTTTAACAACAGTTTTTAGAACTACCTCTCTCCCACTCTGCTACTTACTCTCAAGTAGGGGTGGGAAAACAATTGCCCTCTGCTGGCAGAGTTCGCAGAGCTTTGCCCACTTCACGTTCCGCATGGAGTGCGGAGTTCCGGCAAAACTCCACCAACCAATGCGTGGCAGAATTTTACCTCATGCACTGCTCGCCAACGTTGAGTTAGTGAACAGAAGGAAGAGTTTGCATTCCCAAGTGTGATTTTTGAGCGCTAGAATGCTTCCTGGTGAGATTTGTGAACGTGGGCGGTCTCAGCAGGTCACTAAGTGCTTATATATATTTATTAAAGGGGAGTAAGATGCTTTCTGAGTGTGTGAGTAGGTAACAGTTTGATGGTGCAGACTAGCTGAGTGAGAAGTTAGTTCACAATGTGTTGCCCTGGAACAGAATATTGTACAAGTGCTGTTTTACTGCATGCTCTAATTGCTGGAAACAAAACTGCATGTTAGCATGCTAAGGGTTAAACTTATACTTAACAATGTATTAGAAGATGTGCAAAGTTTTACATGTCTATACATGATGTGCTGCTCACAAAGATTGTTTTTCTTTGAACTCTGGGACTTGTAGTCCTATTTATTACATATTAAAAAAGAGGACTGCAAGACTCAGAATTGAAAGGAAAAAAACATGCACTGTAGGTGTACATAACGCATGAACCTGTGAAACTTGATAGCTGTGTATTAGATACCCTTTACGGTAGGTGTTGGTAAATTATAGGGCAGGTTTATATGTGCTTACATGACTAATACTGAGCCGCATGTGTACTATGAGAGTGCTAGGCATAGGTAAGCATGCAGTGTTCAAATGTGAGACAGGTCTACTAGTGCAAGCCTGTCTGTGCACTCTCACTTGCAGCTTCACTTGGCCTGGAAAAAGCCCTTTGTCAACTGTTAAACCGATGTTTTAGTAGACATAACTCACCATGGTCAGCCGTGGCTGTTGCATTTTCTGGTGGGAGAGGTGACTAAAAGGCAGCTATGAACAGTAGCGGCTGATAAAGTTTGATTGTGGATCATAAATGCACAGTATGAACTGTAGAGCCAGTTGGTAGTGTCTGCCCACTTTACAATCCCAGTCAGTTCCAAAGAGTAAGTAACAACCTCTCACATGAACACTGTTGAGAATTGATCTCAAATAGTCAGCATAGACAAGGACAACCAACCCCAATGAGGACAGTTTAATCTTTAGAATGACAGTGAAGAAGTGACCCATCCAGTCTGACAGTGATTTTAGAGTTCAGTGCCAAGTTTTGAATGGATTTGCGATAGTGCTAACATCAAGAATGAGGGACACCTTCTAGGAAGTCCATATGCAGCTCATGTGGTGAGCAAGAAAACCAGCTCTGGCAGTTGAGCATTCTCTTACATGGCTCCTAAAGCATGAAGCAACCTGTCTCTACACATAAGAGCCTCCTCCTCAGTTCTTGTATATTGTAAGAAGTGGAAGGCCTAGCTTTTTAAGACTTCCACCTGATCAGCACCTGGATACCCTGCGTGGTGATAGTGCGCTCTGCAAATCTGCATAACGTAAGATAACAAGAGATGCTCTATAGGTCCCAACCCACTGATGGGTCGCTGCAGACATGTATGCCCTCAAGTGTTGTTAAATGGTTCTGCTAAAGTGATAGGTAACTTTAGGTGACTAAGCTTATCTCAAAATCTTGGGCATGGCTATCAATGGTGCTGCAAATACAATGGCACAAAGCCCAGAGGCCTGAGGGCCCCTCTCCAATGCACCAGTGTGTACACAGAAATGGAATGACTGACTTATACATATACACACTTCAAAAGCAGTTTCACATCAACCTCTACCCCTCCTCCTTTTACAACAGTTTTTAGAACTACCTCTCTCCCACTCTGCTACTTACTCTCAAGTAGGGGTGGGCAAAAAATTGCCCTCTGCCGACAGATTTCGCAGAGCTTTGCCCACTTCACGTTCCGCTTGGAGTGTGGAGTTCCGGCAAAACTCCACCAACCAATGCATGGCAGAGTTTTACCTCATGCACTGCTCGCCAACGTTGAGTTAGTGAACACAAGGGAGAGTTTTCATTCCGGAGTGTGATTTTTGAGCGCTAGAATGCTTCCTAGTGAGATTTGTGAACGTGGGCGGTCTCAGCTGGTCACTAAGTGCTTATATATATTTATTAAAAGGTGAGTAAGATGCTTTCTGAGTGTGAGTATGTAACAGTTTGATGGTGCAGACTAGCTGAGTGAGAAGTTAGTTCAAAATGTGTTGCCCTGAAACTGAATATTGTACAAGTGCTGTTTTACTGCATGTTCTAATTGCTGGAAACAAAACTGCATG
Organism: Calotriton arnoldi; assembly: GCA_963921515.1. Taxonomy (NCBI): domain Eukaryota; kingdom Metazoa; phylum Chordata; class Amphibia; order Caudata; family Salamandridae; genus Calotriton; species Calotriton arnoldi. The sequence continues at coordinate 9,191 of CAWUFW010032618.1, read as the reverse complement.
TTAGCATGCTAAGTGTTAAACTTATACTTAACAATGTATTAGAAGATGTGCAAAGTTTTACATGTCTATACATGATATGCTGCTCACAAAGATTGTTTTTCTTTGAACTCTGGGACTTGTAGTCCTATTTATTACATTTTAAAAAAGAGGACTACAAGACTCAGAATTGAAAGGGTATAAAACATGCACTGTAGTTGTACATAACGCATGACCTGTGAAACTTGATAGCTGTGTATTAGATACCCTTTACGGTAGGTGTTGGTAAATTATAGGGCAGGTTTATATGTGCCTACATGACTAATACTGAGCAGCATGTGTACTATGAGAGTGCTAGGCATAGTTAAGCATGCAGTGTTCAAATGTGGGACAGGTCTACTAGTGCAGAGCCTGTCTGCAATCTCACTTGCAGCTTCACTTGGCCTGGAAAAAGCCCTTTGTCAAGTGTTAAACCGATGTTTTAGTAGGCATAACTCACCTCTGAGATACTCTGTCGGTATGCCATAAAGTATGGTGCTTTGTGATTAAAACATCCAGAGGTGTCCTCTGCACTTTTAGTAAGTTACTCATGCAGTTGCAGACCCCTATCCCAAGAACTACATAGAGTACACCACCCATACTACAACTGACATACAAGTTTCCGAAGCAACGATGCTTTCTCTCACCTTGGCAGACAATGCTCGAGGGACTTATACATTCACTTACATACTCACAAACCACTTATGTATGCAGCAGTATCAAAATAAGTTGCAGACACACCTACATAACCCTCTATTCACTAACACAGGCACTGAGGTGTTTGCTCAGCCTCTTACACACATATTTAGAAAGCCATAGAGTTATTAAGACAGACTGTCAAATGCTGGCATATTTGCTTAAACATCTGATGGCACTGCTATAGGTGGACTCCTACACTCACCTAGATATGTAGGCAAGTTGTGACACAATATCGTTATCCATCCAGACAAATAGTCCTTTAAAGATGGGTGAGGCCTACTAATGCAGACCCTGCCTGTGCACTCTCACTGCCAGCTTTACTTAGCATGTAAAAGCTGTTCATTCCCTGCCTAAATGCGACTGTGAGCTATTGAGTTTCACATTCGTTGAATTTTCTGATGATAGTCTTTTAGTTATATATAGGTTTTATATATTTTTGTATTGATATGTGTGTAATGTGATTGCAATGTACACTTGTATGGTTTTTGTTACACAAATCAAATAAAGATTATGAGCTGTTCATCAGGTCTTACACCCACGTTTCAGTACACATAACTCACCTCTGAGATACACTGAAGGTATCCCATCAAGCATATTGTGCTTAAAAGATTGAGTGATGTTCTTTTTGAGTTTCAGTAAGTTACTCATGCATTTGCAGACGCCTAGGACTACATACAGTTTAGCACCCATAATGCAACTAACATACATGTTTCAAAAGCATAGAGCCTCTCTCTCACCCAGTGAGATAGCACTGAAGGACTTATACATTCCCTCACATACTCAGAAACTACTTATGTATGCAGCAGTATTAAAGGCAGTTGCAGACACACTTACATCACCTGCTATTCCCTAACGTAGGCACTAATGAAGTCTTTCAGCCACTTACATGCACATTTAGAGAGCCATAGAGGTATTAAAACAGTCACATTCTCACACATTTATTTGAACATATCATGGCACTGCTATAGGTGAACACGTAAACAGTATCAACAGATCAATTCACTGTGTAGAAACTTCATCGCAAAAACGGACACAAAGGGGCCGATTCCGATCTCGGTCGGAGGCGCACCCAATACCATTCGGTCGGGAAAAAAGCCATGCGAAAGCCTGTTTCCCGACCGATCCGTACAGCACACTGAACGAGTAAGTACGATGCGCACAACAGCACAGAATCCGGCCGAGCCGTACTCACCCAAAACCAAACCCAAACCAGGTCCTGTTGAATCCGGAATCCGGAAACGCTGAATCGAGTCGCACGGAAGGGAAAATGCAGCTCCGTCCGGCCGAACAAGTATGATGCGCTTCCCGTACGCGCCGAACCCGTCGCTACGCACGGCACGTCAAAGCATCCGGGAGAGGCGCACATAAGCTCCGATTCGCGCCACAACATGATCCACGGCTACGAGACGAACACGCCAGCGACGAGGACGACGCGAAGCGACGAGGACGACGCGAAGCAACGAGAAGGACGAACGACACGAACCATCCATGAATCCCTTCGTCCCGATCATACCAATATTCTACATTTACTACCGGAACAGGCACGGACGCGTACGGCGCAGAAGGTAAGTCAGACACCAACCAAAAAACACATAAAACACGTACACGACACATCACACACACACAGAGGGATGCAGAATATACTTACACCAGCAACAACAGCACCATAGGGGCGGGATGCCCATCACCAATGCCACATATGCACACAGGGGCCTGAATGCGCACCACCACCCCTACCCAGGGGGGGCAGGATGCCTACCACCACTACCCCCTGAGCCAGGGGGGGCTGGATGCCTACCACTACTACCACCCTTAGCCAGGGGGGCTGGATGCCTACCACTACTACCACCCTGAGCCAGGGGGGCTGGATGCCTACCACTACTACCACCCTTAGCCAGGGGGCTGGATGCCCACCACCACCCTTAGCCAGGGGGGCTGGATGCCTACCACCACCTTTAGCCAGGGGGCTGGATGCCTACCACTACTACCACCCTGAGCCAGGGGGCTGGATGCCTACCACTATTACCACCCTGAGCCAGGGGGGCTGGATGCCTACCACTACTACCACCCTTAGCCAGGGGGCTGGATGCCCACCACCACCCTTAGCCAGGGGGCTGGATGCCCACCACCACCCTTAGCCAGGGGGGCTGGATGCCTACCACTACTACCACCCTTAGCCAGGGGGGCTGGATGCCTACCACTACTACCACCCTGATCCAGGGGGGCTGGATGCCTACCACTACTACCACCCTTAGCCAGGGGGGCTGGATGCCTACCACTACTACCACCCTTAGCCAGGGGGCTGGATGCCTACCACTACTACCACCCTTAGCCAGGGGGCTGGATGCCTACCACTACTACCACCCTGAGCCAGGGGGGCTGGATGCCTACCACTACTACCACCCTGAGCCAGGGGGCTGGATGCCTACCACTACTACCACCCTGAGCCAGGGGGGCTGGATGCCTACCACTACTACCACCCTTAGCCAGGGGGCCGGATGCCTACCACTACTACCACCCTGAGCCAGGGGGGCTGGATGCCTACCACTACTACCACCCTGAGCCAGGGGGCTGGATGCCTACCACTACTACCACCCTGAGCCAGGGGGGCTGGATGCCTACCACTACTACCACCCTTAGCCAGGGGGGCTGAATGCCCACCACCACCCTTAGCCAGGGGGCTGGATGCCTACCACTACTACCACCCTTAGCCAGGGGGGCTGGATGCCTACCACTACTACCACCCTGATCCAGGGGCGGCTGGATGCCTACCACTACTACCACCCTTAGCCAGGGGGGGGCTGGATGCCTACCACTACTACCACCCTTAGCCAGGGGGGGCTGGATGCCCACCACCACCCTTAGCCAGGGGGGGCTGGATGCCTACCACTACTACCACCGTTAGCCAGGGGGGGCTGGATGCCTACCACCACCCTTAGCCAGGGGGGGCTGGATGCCTACCACTACTACCACTACTACCACCCTGAGCCAGGGGGGGCTGGATGCCTACCACTACTACCACCCTTAGCCAGGGGGGGCTGGATGCCTACCACTACTACCACCCTCACCCAGGGGGGGCTGGATGCCTACCACTACTACCACCCTGAGCCCTGAGCCAGGGGGGGCTGGATGCCTACCACTACTACCACCCTGAGCCAGGGGGGGCTGGATGCCTACCACTACTACCACCCTTAGCCAGGGGGGGCTGGATGCCTACCACTACTACCACCCTGAGCCAGGGGGGGCTGGATGCCTACCACTACTACCACCCTGAGCCAGGGGGGGCTGGATGCCTACCACTACTACCACCCTGAGCCAGGGGGGGCTGGATGCCTACCACTACTACCACCCTTAGCCAGGGGGGGCTGGATGCCCACCACCACCCTTAGCCAGCGGGGGCTGGATGCCCACCACCACCCTTAGCCAGGGGGGGCTGGATGCCTACCACTACTACCACCCTTAGCCAGTGGGGGCTGGATGCCTACCACTACTACCACCCTTAGCCAGGGGGGGCAGGATGCCTACCACTACTACCACCCTTAGCCAGGGGGGCTGGATGCCTACCACTACTACCACCCTTAGCCAGGGGGGCTGGATGCCTACCACTACTACCACCCTGAGCCAGGGGGCTGGATGCCTACCACTACTACCACCCTGAGCCAGGGGGCTGGATGCCTACCACTACTACCACCCTGAGCCAGGGGGGCTGGATGCCTACCACTACTACCACCCTTAGCCAGGGGGGCTGGATGCCTACCACTACTACCACCCTGAGCCAGGGGGGCTGGATGCCTACCACTACTACCACCCTGAGCCAGGGGGCTGGATGCCTACCACTACTACCACCCTGAGCCAGGGGGGCTGGATGCCTACCACTACTACCACCCTTAGCCAGGGGGCTGGATGCCCACCACCACCCTTAGCCAGGGGGCTGGATGCCCACCACCACCCTTAGCCAGGGGGGGCTGGATGCCTACCACTACTACCACCCTTAGCCAGGGGGGGCTGCATGCCTACCACTACTACCACCCTGATCCAGGGGGGGCTGGATGCCTACCACTACTACCACCCTTAGCCAGGGGGGGGCTGGATGCCTACCACTACTACCACCCTTAGCCAGGGGGGGCTGGATGCCCACCACCACCCTTAGCCAGGGGGGGCTGGATGCCTACCACTACTACCACCCTTAGCCAGGGGGGGCTGGATGCCTACCACCACCCTTAGCCAGGGGGCTGGATGCCTACCACTACTACCACTACTACCACCCTGAGCCAGGGGGGCTGGATGCCTACCACTACTACCACCCTTAGCCAGGGGGGCTGGATGCCTACCACTACTACCACCCTCACCCAGGGGGGCTGGATGCCTACCACTACTACCACCCTGAGCCAGGGGGGGCTGGATGCCTACCACTACTACCACCCTTAGCCAGGGGGGCTGGATGCCTACCACTACTACCACCCTTAGCCAGGGGGGTCTGGATGCCCACCACCACCATTAGCCAGGGGGGGCTGGATGCCCACCACCACCCTTAGCCAGAGGGGGCTGGATGCCTACCACTACTACCACCCTTAGCCAGGGGGGGCTGGATGCCTACCACTACTACCACACTCACCCAGGGGGGCTGGATGCCTACCACTACTACCACCCTGAGCCAGGGGGGCTGGATGCCTACCACTACTACCACCCTGAGCCAGGGGGGCTGGATGCCTACCACTACTACCACCCTTAGCCAGGGGGCTGGATGCCTACCACTACTACCACCCTGAGCCAGGGGGGCTGGATGCCTACCACTACTACCACCCTGAGCCAGGGGGGCTGGATGCCTACCACTACTACCACCCTGAGCCAGGGGGCTGGATGCCTACCACTACTACCACCCTTAGCCATGGGGGCTGCATGCCTACCACTACTACCACCCTGAGCCAGGGGGGCTGGATGCCTACCACTACTACCACCCTGAGCCAGGGGGGCTGGATGCCTACCACTACTACCACCCTGAGCCAGGGGGGCTGGATGCCTACCACTACTACCACCCTTAGCCAGGGGGGCTGGATGCCTACCACTACTACCACCCTTAGCCAGGGGGGCTGGATGCCTACCACTACTACCACCCTGAGCCAGGGGGGCTGGATGCCTACCACTACTACCACCCTGAGCCAGGGGGCTGGATGCCTACCACTACTACCACCCTTAGCCAGGGGGCTGGATGCCCACCACCGCCCTTAGCCAGGGGGGCTGGATGCCTACCACTACTACCACCCTTAGCCAGGGGGCTGGATGCCTACCACTACTACCACCCTGAGCCAGGGGGGCTGGATGCCTACCACTACTACCACCCTGAGCCAGGGGGCTGGATGCCTACCACTACTACCACCCTTAGCCAGGGGGGCTGGATGCCCACCACCACCCTTAGCCAGGGGGGCTGGATGCCTACCACTACTACCAGCCTGAGCCAGGGGGGCTGGATGCCTACCACTACTACCACCCTGAGCAAGGGGGCTGGATGCCTACCACTACTACCACCCTGAGCCAGGGGGGCTGGTTGCCTACCACTACTACCACCCTTAGCCAGGGGGGGCTGGATGCCTACCACTACTACCACCCTGAGCCAGGGGGGTCTGGATGCCTACCACTACTACCACCCTGAGCCAGGGGGGGCTGGATGCCCACCACTACTACCACCCTGAGCCAGGGGGGGCTGGATGCCTACCACTACTACCACCCTGAGCCAGGGGGGGCTGGATGCCTACCACTACTACCACCCTGAGCCAGGGGGGGCTGGATGCCTACCACTACAACCACCCTGAGCCAGGGGGGGCTGGATGCCCACCACCACCCTTAGCCAGGGGGGGGATGGATGCCTACCACTACTACCACCCTGAGCCAGGGGGGCTGGATGCCTACCACTACTACCACCCTTAGCCAGGGGGCTGGATGCCTACCACTACTACCACCCTGAGCCAGGGGGCTGGATGCCCACCACCACCCTTAGCCAGGGGGGCTGGATGCCTACCACTACTACCACCCTTAGCCAGGGGGCTGGATGCCTACCACCACCCTTAGCCAGGGGGGCTGGATGCCTACCACTACTACCACCCTGAGCCAGGGGGGCTGGATGCCTACCACTACTACCACCCTGAGCCAGGGGGGCTGGATGCCTACCACTACTACCACCCTGAGCCAGGGGGGCTGGATGCCTACCACTACTACCACCCTTAGCCAGGGGGGATGGATGCCTACCACTACTACCACCCTTAGCCAGGGGGGGCTGGATGCCTACCACCACCCTTAGCCAGGGGGGGCTGGATGCCTACCACTACTACCACCCTGAGCCAGGGGGGGCTGGATGCCTACCACTACTACCACCCTTAGCCAGGGGGGGCTGGATGCCTATCACTACTACCACCCCCACTCATAGGATGGACAATGCATGACACAACCAGCACACCACAACCTAGGGAATGCAAGAAAAAGACATCCCCCCAACACCATGACAAGCGTGTGTAGACTGTGTCAAATGCCTACAATACCGAACATGACTTTGAACATACAATGTGACCCCCTAGCACATGTGCCACACATATATGTGTGTGGCACCCACAATGCAAGCAGGCCATGACCATTGTGGCAATGGGGTCCAAACCCCCATCATCACAGTGAGCAAAATGTAAGTGTGGGGTCCATAGCTGAAGCACATTTTGAACATTGTGGCAATGGGGTCTACACCCCCATCATCACAGTGAGCAAAATGTAAGTGTGGGGTCCATAGCTGAAGCACATTTTGAACATTGTGGCAATGGGGTCTAAACCCCCATCATCACAGTGAGCAAAATGTAAGTGTGGGGTCCATAGCTGAAGCACATTTTGAACATTGTGGCAATGGGGTCTAAACCCTCATCATCACAGTGACCAAAAGGTAAGTGTTGACAAAGAAAGAGCTGCAACTGCCAAACTGCATGGATGATTCCTGGTCACAGAACAAAAAACACATCAGTGGCAAAGTAGTGTATGTGTCCCATTGCAACATAAATTGGGTGAGCCAAATACTGCATTGCAAATAAGACATACCTTTGGCCATGTGCAGACAAACAACACCCATGGGGGCTGACTCTGTCAACATTCATCAATGACACAATGACAGAAGTGACCATCAGAATGCAGACCCACATATTTGCACCAATGGGCACACAAATGCAGATACCCTGTGGAGACTGCAGATGTGAGGTGAACAGATACCATACCATGGCAGCAATGGGACACACAAACCATGATCATTGTGCTGACCGATGACCTAGGAGTCCCAGGGACAGCAGGGGAAACCCACCAAACTAAATACAGCCAATGGCACACCCAAGATATGCCAATGCAGTGGTGCAGATGCACAAACACAAACAGGCAGACCCACACTGCACATCATACACAACAGGTGAGGGGGGGTGCCAGTGTCCCCAGGCAACCACACAACACATGAGGAGACCTGAATACCAATCATACAGATGTGCATACAGTGCCACACAAAGGTAACTCATGGATCCAAATCCCCTATGTGGGCAAGCAGGCATTGTCAGATGAGAGGGAGCACAAATCACACATGTCACACAGGCACGTAGGAACAGCAACTGACACAGCAAGACACAGACACACCACAGCACCACCCCCAGGGCCCCCACAATGTGGTGACCCTGGGCTGCATTACAATCCCACTGTGATGACAAAGCTAAATGTGGTTCACACTGTGAACCACAGTCATGTGTCCTGAGCAACAAACTACCATCACACCTACACAAGCACAAATCAATCAGCATGGCCAGTAAGCCAAGGCCAACATGGAGGCAGGGGCCTAGCCGGGCAACAACTCTCATCTGCACACACTCAACACCACACCCCTCGACCTCCAACAATGTGCAGCAGTGAAGTACACATGCACTGGTGACATTGCACATGCACCCATGACTATTCCAGGGTGGTGGGTGGGAACCAAGGTGCAGAAACACATCACACATGGCCACTCAACAAGACTCCTGAATGTCTGACACACTGCACACTACGCTGTACATGGACATGACGGCAATACCACACCAACCAATGGGATCCCAGCCACAGTCACACACCAATGAAGAAGCCAAGGTCACCCACAAAGAACACACATAGACAACAACCAACATTGCAGCCCGGACCCTGAGGAGTGCCAGCAGTCACACACACAACGTGTCACAATCACTGAAAGATAACACAAACTGGAAATCACATGACAGGGGCAAACAACAAGTGCCAAGGGGAAACCTGACTGTGACCCATCTGCGTCTGCACACAAACTCAGCCCTGACAGCAAACACACCTATGGGTGACACCCTGATGAAGGACGCTGGAAGCAAATGGCTTCCAGCGCGTCGGGGAAGAAGGAAACCCTCAATGATGTCAGCGCGCTGACGTCATTGATGGGGCGAGGAGAGGGCAGGGGAAGCCCTTCCCCT
>CAWUFW010032617.1:0-13590 GCA_963921515.1 Calotriton arnoldi | reverse complement strand
CCCCCTGAGTGGGGTTGGTAGTAGTGGTAGGCATCCAGCCCCCCATGAGTGGGGATGGTAGTAGTGGTAGGCATTCAGATCCCCAGGAGTGGGGATGGTAGTAGTGGTAGGCATCCAGCCCCCCATGAGTGGGGATGGTAGTAGTGGTAGGCATCCATCCCCCCATGAGTGGGGATGGTAGTAGTGGTAGGCATCCAGCCCCCCATGAGTGGGGATGGTAGTAGTGGTAGGCATCCAGACCCCCATGAGTGGGGATGGTAGTAGTGGTAGGCATCCAGACCCCCATGAGTGGGGATGGTAGTAGTGGTAGGCATCCAGCCCCCCATGAGTGGGGATGGTAGTAGTGGCAGGCATCCATCCCCCCATGAGTGGGGATGGTAGTAGTGGTAGGCATCCAGCCCCCCATGAGTGGGGATGGTAGTAGTGACAGGCATCCAGCCCCCTATGGGTGGGGATGGCAGTGGTGGCAGGCATCCAGCCCACCCTGAGTAGGGGTGGTGTTAGTGGTAGGCATCCATCCCCCTATGGGTGGGGATGGCAGTAGTGGCAGGCATCCAGCCCCCCCTGAGTGGGGATGGTAGTAGTGGTAGGCATCCAGCCCCCCATGAGTGGGGATGGTAGTAGTGGTAGGCATCCAGACCCCCATGAGTGGGGATGGTAGTAGTGGTAGGCATCCAGCCCCCATGAGTGGGGATGGTAGTAGTGGCAGGCATCCATCCCCCATGAGTGGGGATGGTAGTAGTGGTAGGCATCCAGCCCCCATGAGTGGGGATGGTAGTAGTGGTAGGCATCCAGACCCCCATGAGTGGGGATGGCAGTAGTGACAGGCATCCAGCCCCCCATGAGTGGGGATGGTAGTAGTGGTAGGCATCCAGACCCCCATGAGTGGGGATGGTAGTAGTGACAGGCATCCAGCCCCCTATGGGTGGGGATGGCAGTAGTGACAGGCATCCAGACCCCCATGAGTGGGGATGGTAGTAGTGGCAGGCATCCAGCCCCCTATGGGTGGGGATGGCAGTAGTGACAGGCATCCAGACCCCCATGAGTGGGGATGGTAGTAGTGACAGCCATCCAGCCCCCCATGAGTGGGGATGGCAGTAGTGACAGGCATCCAGACCCCCATGAGTGGGGATGGTAGTAGTGACAGCCATCCAGCCCCCCATGAGTGGGGATGGTAGTAGTGACAGCCATCCAGCCCCCTATGTGTGGGGATGGCAGTAGTGGCAGGCATCCAGCCCCCCCTGAGTAGGGGTGGTGTTAGTGGTAGGCATCCATCCCCCTATGGGTGGGGATGGCAGTAGTGGCAGGCATCCAGCCCCCCCTGAGTAGGGGTGGTGTTAGTGGTAGGCATCCATCCCCCTATGGGTGGGGATGGCAGTAGTGGCAGGCATCCAGCCCCCCTTGAGTGGGGATGGTAGTAGTGGTAGGCATCCAGCCCCCATGAGTGGGGATGGTAGTAGTGGTAGGCATCCAGACCCCCATGAGTGGGGATGGTAGTAGTGGTAGGCATCCAGCCCCCCATGAGTGGGGATGGCAGTAGTGACAGGCATCCAGCCCCCCATGAGTGGGGATGGTAGTAGTGGTAGGCATCCATCCCCCTATGGGTGGGGATGGTAGTAGTGGCAGGCATCCATCCCCTATGGGTGTGTATGGCATTGGTGATGGCCATCCCGCCCCTATGGTTCTGCTGTTGCTAGTGTACGTCATTTGTGCATCCCTATGTGTGTGTGACATATTTCGGGTACGTGTCGTTTGTTTGTGTTGTGGGTGTTTGACTTACCGTCTGCGCCGTATGCGTCCGTACCGGTCCCGGTAATAGATGTAGAGTATTGGTAGGACCTGCGCGATGGGATTCATGGTTGGGTCGTCTCGTTCGGGTTTCTCGTGGCTTCGACTCGTACTCGTAGCTGGCTTGTTCGTCTCGTAGCCGTGGATCGTCTTGTGGCACGAATCGGAGCTTATGTACAGCTCTCCCGGATGCTCAAACGTGCCGGACGTAGTGACGAGTTCGGCGCGTACGGAAGACACATCGTACTAGTCCGGCCGGAAGGTGCTGTGTATTTGGTTCCGTGCGACTCGATTCGGCGTTTACGGATCCGGCTCGGGCGGGGAACAGGAGCTGGAATGGGTAAGTACGGCTCGCTCGGAATCTGGGCTGGTATGCGCATCGTACTTGTTCGTTCGGTAGAGTGTTCGAGTCGGTCGGAAAATACGCGTTCGGCTGGTATTTTTTCCGGACGAATACTGTTAGGTGCGCTTCCGGCCGACATCGGAATCGACCCCTTAATATTTGGATTTGATCACGCACAGGTTCTGTTAGGGTCATGCGGGCTTCCCCTGTGTTTACACAACGTAAAGCAGAACAATGCCTCGTCAGGTGTAGTAAGTGCTATATAATGCAACTACAAAACAATATATATATATATTTTTTTTTGTCCTCATTCACCTCAGACCTTAGTGAACATACGAGCCGCCCGTACCATTACTCTATAACGGAGAAACATAGGCTGTTGGATGGGGACCCGGAGGAAGCACCCCGCCTACCAGTACCGCAGCAGACTAGGATGACACTAACCCCAAAGTAAAGGGGGTGGTCACTCTCCCAATTGGTCCAGATGACCCTGGAGACTGTTGATGTTGGCAAAGAGCGGATGAAAAAACTGGGACTGCCCAACAACACAGCCTGAAGAGTTTCAAGGAGGCATAATCATTGGACCAAAGTTTTCTTATAAATCAATATTGATACATATAAATTAATAAGTAAATAAATTAAGAGGGGAGAGGGCTATCAGGTCTCCCAAGCCTAAGCATTGGACCAATTTAATAAGAAATCCCATAGTGCTCTCTTTTTCTTGCTTTGAGTTCTACATAGATCCCTCCTAGATGTCGAAAACAGCGAGGACAGCCAGTCAGAATACAGAGGAGGAACAGCTTCTACCCATCTCCTGCATATTTCCCTCCTGGCCAACAGTATAGTATAGAAAAGGAAAGATCTAGCATGACCTACAATTTCACTGGATATTCCAAAAATTATCAAGATAAGATTTAATTGTATTGGGAGGCCTAGAATATCCGTGATGGTGTCCCTCACTCTTTCCCAAAAATCTGCTATGGCCAGGCACTCCATAAACATATGTACGTCAGAGGCTCTCTCCATATTGCATTTTTTGCAACTAACTGGAGGCCCCCTCGACATTTTGGTCAACCTTAACGGAGATAGATAGGCCCTATGGAGCGTGAACAAATGATTTCTCCTAAGCCAGGCTGGTTTAACAGCGTCAAACAAGATGTTTGAAGATGTTTGCCACAGATGTTCCCACTGTTCATTTTGTATGAGAACCCCCCACAGTTCTTCGGCCAATTTGAAATCTCCATCCACTGCCTCCTCAATGGCCCAGTACAGGAAGGAGACCTCCGTCCTTCCAGCCGGTCTTGTGACTAGCTGCTCCTCAAGAGTGTTACCTATTCCTGTGGATTTTTTCAAGTTTTTGGACCAGCTCTGCAACTGAATGTATTTAAATTTAGACAAACCCTCTTCCACCCTGTTGTATAGTGATGACCAGGATAGAAGCATGCCCTCATGAGCCAGGTCTCCCCACATCTTCAACCCCGCTGCTCTAAGTGGAAGAGCTAGCCTGTCCTTCAGGCAATCTGGTGCGCCTGGAGAGTCCCACAGGGGGGCCGGGTTTGAAAAGTAATTTCGGCCCCTCAGCCTTTTAATACTGGCCCATGTTCTGGCCATTCCCTGCAGGACTTTTAACTTGATCTTTTTGAAGAGTTTTGGTTCTCCAAATTTGAACAGGAAGCCCTCTACAGATAGACCAGCCCCCTTTATCATTGCAGAAAACATGGCACCCACCCCTGTGCTATCCGGAGTTTTTAAAAGCATCCTAGAGTGCGATAGTTGAAAGGTCCATGCGTAATATTGCAAATCCGGCAGTGCAAGTCCACCCTTTTCCCTCCTGCGTCTCAACTTCTTCCAGGCAATCCTGTTACCTCCATATGCCCAGACAAACGAGTTGATAGCCTGTTGTAACTTAACTATATCCCGTTTGTCGAAGTGTAACAGAATGGTATTAAAAAGGAAGGTGATTTTTGGGAGCACCACCATCTTCACCAAGTTAATCCTCCCTAGAATGGTTAAAGGGAGATGAACCCAGGACTTCATAAGTTTTTGACACTCCCTTGAAACGTTTGCCAGGTTGATGACTGAGATCTTATCAATATCTTGAACAATTCTGACCCCCAAATACCTCATATCGCGATTGGTCTGATGTCGACACTCCGCCAAATTCCAGGTCATGACCTCAGTTTTCTCAGCATTCACCTCGTAGCCAGATACCTGCCCGAAATCTCTAGCCAACCTTATAACAGCAGGGAAGGTCCTAGCAAGGTCCGCGGAAAAGACCAAAATATCATCGGCGTACAGGGCCACCTTTCTCTCCCAAACCCCATGTTTAAATGGTAAAATGCTGGCCTCCTCTCTTAACCGCTGAGCAAAAAGCTCAATATACAGGTCAAAGAGGAGGGGAGAAAGAGGGCAGCCCTGCCTGGTACCCCTAGTGATATTAAAAGATCTTGTTAGGTTGCCGTTTACCAGAAGTCTAGCTGACGGATCTTGGTAAATCAGCTGGATTGCACGACTGAACTTTTCCCCCAGATTAAATTTCTCCATGACTGCAGATAGGTACACCCAATTGACCCTGTCAAAGGCCTTAGTGGCATCCAATGTTATTGCAGCAAGGGGGAGCGAATAGGTTGTGGCCAGGTCTATTGCCCCAATAAGATCATAGGTCAGGTCCGATAAGTTCCTACCTTTAACAAAACCTTTCTGATCGGTGTGGAGCATATCACCCGCGACCGAGCCCAGCCTGCCCGCCAGAATCTTGGCAAAGATTTTATAATCTGCGTTCAGCAGTGAAATGGGCCTATAGGACCCACAGCAGGCTGGGTTCTTCCCCGGTTTCAAGATCAGGGTGATGGTAGCCTCTCCCCATGAGGCTGGAGGCCTCACACCTTCAGATAAGATCTCATTAAAGAGCTGTACCAGAATGGGAATTACCACCTGCCCCAAGGATCTATAAAGTTCTATTGGCAGCCCATCTGGGCCGGCAGCTTTCGCACTTTTACAGGCAAGAATAGCCATTCTCACCTCTTCCTGAGAGATGTCCCGCTCTAGGTCTTCCTGCTGAGTTAGATTCAGGGGGGTAAGCGTGCTCCCATGTAGCCACTCCATGGTAGTGGTTTTGTTCACCGGACTATCTTCTTGATACAGATCCTGAAAAAAATCGAAAAAGGCACCCCCTATCTCCTCGTCTGTGGACAGAGCAGTAGCCCCACCCGTGTTGTCAATTTGTTTGATCAGATTACGCAACCTATCAGACTTAACCTTCCACGCCAGGAGCTTGCCTGCGCCTTCTCCATACTCAAAGTGGGCAAGCTTACTCGCCTCCCATCTTCGTGCAACCCTAGTCTGAAGGATGGTGTCCAACTGATCTTTTAATCTTCTTAATTTGACCAGATCTTCCTGCTGTTTCTCAGAGTCAGTCTCCTTATTCAGGCCCAACTCTTCTATTTTCAACTCGGTCTCCTTGCAAGCCACCTCTTCTCTATATTGTCTGTTCCTGAAACAGACCTTGCTCTTGATCATGCCCCTTAAGAAGGCCTTTAGGGAATCCCAAACCACCGAAGTTGCAGCCGAGCCTACGTTGACACCCAAAAAGCCCTCAACCTCCTGAGATAAATATTTCATCTCCTCACCATCGAGAAGCAGAGTCCGATTGAACGTCCAGCCACTAGGCTGCTGACCATCTGCCAGAACAAGATCCATCCATACTCCTGAATGATCAGACAAATGGGGAGTTATATAACCGATGTCCTTAATCTTACCCCTCAAGCTATGACTAACCATAATATAGTCGATTCTCGACTTATGGCCATAATTACTGTTGTAGTATGAGACGCCCAGCCGAGAACCCGATCTGTCTCTCCAGATGTCACAGAGTCCCGTCTGTGCCATCATGGATTGAAGGTACATTCTAGATCTAGAGGGCACCTTAGCTCTACTACTTGTCGACTTATCCAATTTCGGATTCAATACTATATTAAAGTCACCAGCCATGATCACCGGGTCTAAGTAATCGAGGAGATTCGAAAAAATAGTTTTAAGAAAAGAGGGGTCATCTTGGTTTGGGCCATAATAGCCCACCAAGGTAAGTGGATGACCCAAGATAATCACCTGCACAATGACCCACCTGCCACATGGATCAACCAAAGAATCTAAAATGCGGGCTTTTGCTTGTTTTTTAGTTAATATAGCGACGCCCCTTATATTGGCACTCTAATTAGAACAGATCAAATAATTCACCCATTTTTGATTTTTAAATACTTCAGAGATCTCTTCCTTCAAAAGATGAGTTTCCTGAAGGATAATGACCTTTTTATGTATTGCAGGATTTTTACTCTTCTGGTTTTCACGCGCAGGCCATTAACATTCCAGGACAAAAACTGGATCGTTTTCATGGAGGTTCAGAGGTACAGGCGAGATCTATGAGTCGAATAGATCGCAGAAAGAGCCAACACCAGACCAATCACAGCACAACTAGGGCAACTAGGGCAATACGAACGAACATTAAGGTGAATGAAGACATTTTTTTATTTTTTACCCCTATGCTCCCCACCCTGTGCACCCAACCCCCCCTCCCAACAAACCCCTCCCAGGAGAACCCCCTCCTCATTTACCTGGACAGATATAGTCCAGTTTCTGCTCCCCGGGGGCCACCCGTGCAGTCCCTTTACAATAAAGAAAGAAAGGTAGAAAAAAAAAGGTAGAGAAGAAGTTTAGAGCCCGACCCTTAACTTCCACCGACTTAGTATCCCCATATAGATCTCTATGTGGCGGCTCTGTAGCTACCTCTCTAATGCTATTTCTGGAGACCAAAGAAGAAAAAAAGAGAAGAGGAAAAAAGAAGGAGTGTATATTGAAAAGCCCTACTAGCGAAATCTACCATGTTGTTCATATAGGTGGATAGCATAAATGAGTGCCCAATCTCCAGGGATAGGCCTACCTGCTATACTTCACCCTTCCCCAAACTTCCCAATAACTCATCTGCCTCTTGTACTGATCTAATATTATGCATTTTATTATTATGCATAACTTTCAGAGTCGCTGGGAATTTTAGTTGAGCTACAGCCCCAAGCTTCTTGAAGTCGTCCAGCTTCCTGCCCAACTCCCACTGCCTGTCGAGGGTAGCTCGGGCCAGATCTGAGCGTATTTCAAATGAAAAATCTCTGGCCTTCAATGATTTCCCCTTTAAGACCATATTGAGGATCTTTTCTTTCAGGGAGTAGGTGTGAAAGTTAATGAGAATTTTCCTGGGCTTTGTTCTATTGGGGTTCCTTCTAAAGGGATCTCTGTGAGCTATCTCGATGTCCTTCCTCAGATCTTCTTCTGACTCTTCCATCTGCAATGATTCTTTTAAAAGTGAAATCATATAAGATTTAAGGTCATCCCCCTCCCTTCCTTCCGGGACATTCAAAATACACAAGTTGCTTCTTCGGGAATTGTTCTCCAACATCTCAAGCCTATCTCGAAGAACCAATTCCTCCCTTTTGAGAGACAGTATGTCAGCTTTTGCCGCTCCGAGGTCATCCTTCAGTTCTCCTACTTTGTTCTCCAAGGTATCTGTTCTAGTATTTAGGAGATCAATTTTCTTCTCCAATGTCTCACAAAAGTTCCTAATCTCTCCTTGATTGGCTTCTGAAACAGAGAACCCCTTTTTGAAATCCTGCGAGAGGGTGGAGAAAAGAGCCTCAAGAGAAGCTACTGAAGGCCCCCTAGTTTAATGATCTTTGAAACCTTTGCCCACTTCTGCGTCGTGCCCAACTTCCACCCCTAAAGATGCCAAGACCTTCTGCCCTTCAGTATCCTGTCCTTTGTTTGGGGCCCCTGTTAGGCTACTATCGGTAGTTAGAGTTGAAATTGAAATTGAAGTTGATACTGCAGGCAGAGGACCACCTAAAACCTCTATCCCCTCCATGCTGGAACTTGAAACAGGCAGACCTATTGACCCCCTTCTGAGGGCCTCACCCTGCTTCACAATATCTAGTACAGGTGGTTGTACTTTGAAATATGTCCTTAATGAGGGAGTGATCCTAACTTTAAGATCCAAAGGATTACTTTTAGCCCTCCCTGCTTTATTGGTCCTCCCTTTTACCTCACACCGTTGGAAGGAAGAGCAGCTAGCTACTGCGTCTACACTGATGACAGTACTTTGTCCTTGATTCTTCCCGGTGATACTTATGCCAGATTTCTCCTCCGGGAGCTGTTTAGTACCTTAGCTATCTGATTTTAATTTTACTGGCCCCTGCGTAGCCCCCCGCGCCTCTTGCCTTTCCTTGACCCCTTAATTGAGGGCATTGTGCCTGATGCCGCCTGGGGCAATGGACTCACCCACTTCACCTGGGCCCCCTGTGCCTGCTCCTGCACCTTCAGCTGTGAATGCGAGGGGGACCGCAAAGAAACGCCACAGCCTGGATTCTGTTCCTCATTGAACTCCCCTCCAGTCTCAGCCTGCTCCAGGACGGCAAAAACTTGACTGGTGCTGCCGCCGCCTGTACTGACACGAAGGTGCCCACGAGCCGCTGCTCTGCGGCCCCTCCTCAGCTCCAGGGCGGCCAGCACCCACTGAGACGAGTGGAATGAAACAGCGGGCGCCGAGGCTCCACAACACATGCCCCACGAGATGGAAAGAAAGACGCCGCAGAGCCAAGCATGGAAGAAAGCTAACCGTTCAGCACACCTCAGCACATCAAAAAATGACTCCAACGCAGGTAAGCAGGGTCTCCGCTTCTCCTCATTTAGCACGGGATGCGAGTGCCTCCGGGGAGCAAGCGGCTGCTCAACTAGCGGCCGCCATGTTCTCCCACCAGCCCCTACAAAACAATAAATAATGCACACTAAAACTAATACTATAATATTCAGCAGTCAGACAGTCAATTGTAGTTCACGGAGTCTGCTTAATATTTGCCTTTTACTGCTTGACACTCTTACAGTCACATAAAACAAAACTGCTAAGGTTCCTATCCATCACCCAGTACTGTACCAGTCAACAGCAATAAACCGCACATTACCATATAGGTGTTTGTACAACGCACATCCTGAACTTACGTATTCGTGATTATGCGCAAAAGGGGGGCTCAGTGAAATAGAGTATTTGCTTAGGCTCTTTTCGAGAATAAGCCTAACATTAGCCCTCTTTGTATCGATCTCTTAATTACATGAAAGGTTTATGCTTTAGCCTTAATTCTTGGAGGATGACATGAGGGCTTGGCATGGTCGGACTGGGATGGAAAATAGGCCCGGGTGCCAAAATAAAAGTGGCACCCATTAGAGAATCAGGCAGCTAAAAAAGTTGCCGATATTTGCAAATTGGGCAGTTTTGAACTTGTAAAGACATGCTGTATACATTTTTGAAAAGTATGGAAAGCAGCATGGATTTGAGCTAGCTGTAGCCAGTGTTAGTTTTAATATCTGAGAAATCAACAGTAAAAACCAGCCCAACAGACAGCCAAACAAACAGCACATACACTTGCCTGTCAGACCAGCCCTTCGTGCCGTGCCTGCAATAGGTTCCTAAGTAATGTAAATCATTTGTTTATGCTTGCTAAAGTGTTTGATGGTTTTATTGCTTCTGGTAAATAAATATAACTTTTTTTGCTATTTTATTATCCTTTGTTGAATGCGATTTTATGAATTACTTATGCACATGATTCTAGTTCTCGTGATATAGGCTATGCCCCCAATTGTTTTTGACACACCCCTTTAATAGGTTTGCCACGCCCCATTTAGAGAGACTCCCCAATTTTTTCATCCCACTTAAAGCCTAGTGTGACCTTTGATTCCAGCGAATCACTGACATAATGTTGACAGACAGAATATCGAGCTACAATTATATCGACACAAAATTATCGATGACATAAATATCGACATTATATACTTAATTAAAAAATTACTAAAATATTGAAGATACAATATCGAAATACATAAATATCGACATTACAAATATCGCTAACATACTTATCGAAGTTTAAAAATATCGAACTTCATTAAAATACATTAACTAGATACAAAATATCGACCACAATTATATCGACAACACTAATATCGTATTTTTAAATATATCGACTATATAAAAGTATAGAAAACATCAAATTAAAACGACATAAATATAAATAAATGACTAAAAACACATTACAAAATTAATTAAAATAAAGAACATTTTTTTACAAATAAAAAATATATTAACACAACAAGAAAATACGAAAACATATTAACAACATTATTACATTAAACTTTAATAATATAAAATATTTTTGTTATAATTTAATTATATAATATAACATATAACAAAAACGATTTAAATATATATACAAAATTATACACAACTTACTACTAATTAGCGTTTTCCTTATTTGGAAACTAACTACCAAAACAATTTAAAAAAAATACAAATTAACCAATAGAAACACTCAAAATTCAAACTGACCAATAAAATGAAAATAACAACATCCAAAACACTATATAAACAATTAAACCTCATTCCTATTTCACACCTGAAATAAAGAAAGCTGAAGAAGGAGAAACTCTACAGAAATTCAACTAAAGACATAAGAAGATCAACATATAAAAAAGAAGAAACTCTATCAAAAGTAAGTAAACTAAATTAGACTCAATAATACTAAAAGTAAAAAACTTTAAACAATAATATACATAAGCTAGAAATTAATTAATGTCTTCATTCTATTTTATATTTCCACTACAGACAACTCTAAAGAAAACTAACAAACTACAAAAAACATAAAAAAAGATACAACTAACAAAGTAAGTATTTTCCAAACTATATTAAATAAATAGATAAAACACCCACCCAAACTCAAAACCCATCCCAAACACCCTACCCACCCCATATAGAATATGTAGAAACAAATAATAAAATTAATTTACTTTTGTTTTTCAGACAAAGAAAATACAGACAGAACATTCCACAACTAAAGAATAAACATCATCAGATTCAAATACATAAAGACCAACTTTGTAAGTATATTTTAAGAAAATGTTTTTTTTAAACATTCAAATACATATAGCAACATATTTAATAATTATAATATACATTTATCATAGATTTTCCTGCATCAAAATGACTGAAGGAGCACAGTTTATTACAAGCCAGAAAGGAAAAATTTTATTGTGCTATATGGGATACGTTTATATGCAGGAAAAACAATTTGGATTAAAAGTTAACTGGAAATGCTGCAAATACTATTCCAATAAATGTTACGGCCGTGCTACAACAAGGGAAACTACTGTACTTTACACCAGAGAACATAACCACCCACCAAACATTACAGAAATAGAAGTCAGAGATGCATTGGAAACAATAAAGGAAGCTAGCACAAGTTCCCAAAAACCAACAAGTGTAATTTTAAAAGAGCAGCTTCCCAAAATTCCAAAAGAAGCTACTTCACAAATGCCATCTCTAGCTTCATTGAAGAGAACTATAGCACATACTAAAAGGGCTACTACTACTTCCACCCCAATTCCTAAAACATTTAACGAAGTTATAATTAGCCCCGAACAATCTATAACTTTAAATAAAGAACCATTTGTCATTTTTGATAATAAAAGCAGTGAAAAAAGATTAATAATATTTGGAACTGCAACTAATCTAGTAAAACTGCAACAATGTCAATACTGGATGATGGATGGGGCTTTTACAACATGTCCCAAGCCCTTTTTCCAACTGTACACAATACATGGGCTACATCACAATTGCAATATTCCATTCATTTACACATTATTACCAAACAAACACAACTCAACATACGCAGAAGTATTAAATACAATAAAACAACAAACTAATGATTATTACCCACAAAAAATCATCATAGATTTTGAGCAGTCAATGATTAACGCAATATTAAAGACATACCCCCATACCTGCATTCAAGGCTGTTACTATCATTTTAACCAATGCTTATGGAGGCACATGCAAAAATCAGCACTAAGCATTGAATATGCAACTAATTCTTCTTTTGCATTTCAAATAAAAAAATTAACAGCACTAGCTTATGTGCCTGACACAGATGTCGCAGAACATTGCAATATATTAATAGACAGCACCTTTTAAAAGCAACATGAACAAAAACTAAGTCCACTACTGGACTATTTTGAGGACACATGGGCCGGCAGATTACATAGATCTGGCCACAGAAGAAACCCTAAATTTCTAATTCCCTGGTGGAACGTATACAGAAGCACATTAAATGGGAAAGCCAAAACGCCAAAACTAATAATGCAGTAGAAGGATGGCATAATGCCTTCCTTCAAGCAACAGGTAGAGTCAAACCAACACTAGAAAAATGTATATCATGCCTACAAAAGAACAGAGTTATCAAGAGTTCGAATGGAACAATCTGTAACTCAACTAACACCAAAAACATCAAAACAGACTAAACAAATGCACAAATACCTAGAACAACAAGTAAAACTGTACCTAGTACAAAAGGCCTGGAGTATCTAGACATGATAGCAAAAACTCTACTTTAAAAGATCAATACAAATAAAATACAAAATACTCATCTTTTAAACATAGCATACAACAACAATTTATTAATTTATCACAAATATAATTACTGTGTGTAACATATTTTTAATTTTGAAATGAAATATATTAACACACACTAATGATATTTTTAATAAAATACAACACAACAATAATAAGAAATTTATTTCCCTCCCACAATAAAAAATAATTAATAAACTTACCAAGTTTCTTCCAATTGCTGTAAAATCCATTTTCTTCTCTGATACAATCCAATTAAATAAGGATAAAATAATCCACAAAAGTTTCCCAAAAAAATGGAAAAATACAACTGTAGCAAAAAAAAGAATGCTCCATGTAGAGGACGTCCATAGGAAAACCATAAAAACCCGAAAATGTAGAAAATAAAAAACGCTCCAGGAAAACCGAAAATTTAAAGAAGTGTAAGAAATATAATTCGTCAATAAAACTAACATACACTTCTTTTAAAAAAAAACGACTCCTTCCGACACCGGTAACTTCTGAAAATACAAACTTTCAAAACAAAAGCACATACACTCACACCCACATAAAACAGCACATAAACACTTACTAACATTACTACTAACTTTAATTTTGAAAAAGACACATTAAACACCGTATTTCTAACTCTCTAAACAGGCCTCCATAACGTTAAAAATACGGAAAGCACCACAACGTAACTATAACATATTACAGTTCCGAATATTGCTAATAAATATCTACAAACCACACTAAACACTATCTAACTAGGCTCAAAATACATTTAAAACTTATTTAAAACAAAGAAAACAAACCTTACCTTTAGCAGCGTGAAGTGTCTCCCAACCACGAGCTTCTCTTCAACCAAATCACACAAAACAATATTAAGCGAGTTACAAAATACAAGGCCCAAAAAACAAATACAAAGTTTAACCATAGAGAATTTAACTACATTTGAGGGCCGATTCTGATTCAGGCCGGGAAAAGC
>CAWUFW010032616.1:0-13592 GCA_963921515.1 Calotriton arnoldi | reverse complement strand
TCAAGATAATAAGTAAGTAAGTAATAGTTTATTGTCCGGTCAATTAAAACCTTTACAATTTCTCTTGGAAGAGAGTGACAAAATTACACAACAAAATTCATGATTTAAAAACTTCTCAAAATATCATTTCATAAAACATCAGTGCATTGTGTTAACATCTGTGCAAAAGTCCATGTTGTGACCATTATAGTTCATTGATAAAAAATTTTGATCGATCTGTATCTTGACAAGTTTTCGGATCCTGAACATTTAAGAAGAATATAAGATTATAAAGGGTTAAAATTTGATAAAACACATGCTCAGTTTAGTTAGAGGAATAATTGTACAATAAACCAGTTGCTTTCTGACTGCAGTAAAAGTGGGTTGCATTTGAAAGTCGTACTATAGCAGCTATTGTCCATAAGAGAGGCAATCTTTATTTCCTATAAAAGCATAAACTTAAAAGTGATATAATAATGAATAATACTAATGGATTATCGGCCAAGTTTCGCCCCTGCCGCTTCCATAAATTGCACGAATCGACATGACAGCTGGATGTTCCCTCCTCCGAGGCATACCATTACTGCTTGCCTACATGTTCTTATCCCCTCACTTTTAAAGTGTGGCTTCAGTAATTGGCGTCGCTCAGCTTGTAATTCTCTGCAGATGCACAAAAGGTGTATTATACTTTCATTTGCTTCCTTGCATAAGCGGCATGTTGTCTGGCCCGGCGATCGTTTCCAAGGGGGAAGGTTCTGCACTGCTGGTAAAATGCCCATTCGGAGATGGAGATATTTTTCTTTCTTCATCCGGTTAAAGCCTATGCCTAGGTAAGATTGCGCGGAGGGCTTAGCATAGCTTTGCACGACAAACCATCCATGGGTTCTTTCTGTGAGGACCGCCTTGTCTTCTAATAGTGATAGTTTTTTCACTGTCTTGTTTACAATTTGTTTAAAACTCTGGTAAGACCCTGATGCTGCCCAAAGTTCCTCCAGTCCTAGGCGGTCTTTTGATGCGGTCAGATAGGATTTTCAGAATGGTCAAATGCTTTATTGTCGGTATAAGCTCGACATATAAAATAAATGACATGTCTAAAATGTCATTTTATCCACCTACTAAGCTTTGCTTTTCCTTTGTCCTAACATGCTTTTTCTGGTCTTCTCTTTTTGTGGGTTAATTCAAAACAGCATCTATTTGAACACTGGTGGAATGGTTTGAGCAGACCTGTTTTGATATCATCTCTACATGGTAATGAGTAACATATATGTGTCCTCTTATCATTTGACTATCCTTAACCGTATATCATAGAACAATCAGAGTCCAAATTACTTCATTTTGAGGTAGAAGGTCTTTTCAGATGTACATAAATAAATACCAGAAATGTAGGAAGTCCAAGAAACGCCTGCAGTCAGCCCAATGTAAGACAACAAGGGATATGCTTTAGTTGTGTTAGAGACAATTTTATAGGGAGATTCCTAGTCTGTTTACTCCTTCTTGATTGATAATTTATATGCACAATCTTGGAAATTCTACTGGGCAGTGAGAGGCAATATGTAAGTACTAAAATTAATCTTTATGTAATTGTTCATTTTCAGATGTATGTTTATCACCCCCTAACATTTCATAAGATAATTTCATGGGACATCTACATGCAGTAGTTGAGTCACTTAAAGTATTATTGGTAGATGATTTCAGTGCTACCTTTAAGCTTCTCTTGGATAGATCAAAGGATATTTGTAGGAACAAGGTAGCAACTGAAGACGGGCTCTCCCAGGTCTGTTCTCTAAGGGTTTGCTAATGAACAAAATGTACACTAAAGATACGCAGGATATCAGGTCCTTCTTGCACCTTTTGATATCTTTCTTGTCATCCATTTATTTTCTCTTTTTCTTGTGGTAATCTTCCTTGTTGTGGATTGGATAAAGAATTCAAAGATACCAACTCCTGGATCTGGCTGGTGACACCCTTAACATGGTGTTCTTCAGAAAACAGTGAAAGGGAGGTCAACCTAAAGTTTCCACGATTACTGCCCTTCAAAGAAGGTTTTGAGAATGAGGAGAACTATAACGATCTTGAGCATAATCTTCCATTTAGTAACTTTTCACTACGAATTGAAGCAGATCACACACATCTCACATTATCTGCATATAAATAAGTCAGAGACCCAATCGGTTTGCTACTAAGTAAACTGTTACCAGACTCTGGTCAGGAAGTTCCATTTATAAGCTATTCTTTACTGGTAGAAAAGTGTATTTGGCCGCAACTCCATTCCTAATCACGTTGACTTCATCAAAAAAAAAATTAAACAGAGTAGAATCTTGGCATGCATGCCAGTTGAATTTAGCAACTCATCATATCAGTCCAATCAATTTTCAGGCTCAGACAATGTTTTGACAATTCTAAAGATATTAAAAAATATATATCCCTCGCAAATAAACAACCTCGGAGGATTTGGTGGCACTTGCTAAACTTGATTCAATGCCAACAAGTTGCCTCAAAGCTGACAAGTAGATCAATAGGGAGTTGGCAGAGATAATCGCAAAACAAGAAAGAATGTGGTAAAAAAATCTGAATCTTACAAAGTACATAGAAAGCCAAGTCAAAATGCCAAGACAGACAAAAAAACTTTCATTGGTATGCCCATAAGCAAACCTTCAAATCAGAAAATTCAAATCCATTTTATTTTCAAAGAAATAACGAATCCATCTGGGATGAATAAAGTGAAACAAAACCATTGCAAACATGATCTTCTGCTTTTGTGATAAAAAATAGCAAAAATGGGCAATTGTAGCTAGGCAAAACCAGAGTTCTTATACTCATCATTCAATACGAGTAAAAAAAACTGCGCCCATCATTCAAACTTACACAATTAGGGGCAGGGGCACCATGAACCTGACCCAAACAATTACAATTTCTAATGAACCAGTTGAACCATCTAATATCTTCTTGTTTACAAAAAATCTTACTAGACTTCACGCGTTCTCACTCAAATTTTGATATTGTTTACAAAATGTATGTTTGCGAACACATTAAAGTTTTTTTAAAAAGCACTGAAGAGAAAAATGCACTACATTTCCTGATTTTGAGGTGCATGAGGATGGAAGAAGAAGACACGAGAAGATACACAGTGGTTTGCAAGGGCCCTCTCTCGGCCCATGATTTGGAGTACTCAGATGGTAAGACGGAAATAGTATTGGATTATTAAGAGAGATAAATCAGGCAAGGTGCATTATTGATTTAACACAACCCCATAGGATCCTTATACCATGATCTAACATCATTGGTTTTTCAAGATGAGACAAGTGTTCAAATGGTTTGTCTGAACCCACCATATTCCAGTGCTTTAATTTCAAAGTCAATGCCTTAGAGCAGCGTTTCCCAAACTGTGGGTTGCAACTCACTAGTGGGTCGCGAGACGATTTCTGGTAGGTAGCGCAAGAGCGATATATAAAGATGCCTGGAAGTTAACTGTACACATATTTCAGAATTTCAGCAGTGAGGAAATCGAAAATGTAGCACATTGTTTTTGTAATTCTGGAGTGTGTTGGAAACAAAAATGTGCAAATGATAAATATTCACGAAAGCACGATTTCAACATATTATCATGCATGTGCTATATATAGTTCTATCAGTAAAACTGTAAGTCTGTGAAAATTTTGAGTCCATTCCAATGGAAAGTTTGCTGCCTGGAAATGATAGCGCGCTACTGCACAGTGCTTCAGTAATATATTTGTGACAGTGTGCTCCAAAATGCACCGCCAGCTACATACCACATTCTTACCACTCCCCTGCTCAGTTAATTTTGTGTGAAAGTTGGATTTTTCACAATTCCTATGACTCCAGTGATGTAATACTGATGTTAGCACCCCCACTCTGAACATTTTTCCTGCACCAATTGTGCAAAGGGTTCTGAACTATGGGGCCCTTTACAATGGCGTAACGATCGCCACCGCCGAGCCGGCGGTGGAGACCGTTACGCCATCGTAACGTGAAATACCCCCGCCATATTATGATGGCGGTGGGTATCGCGGTGGACGCAAAGTCCGTCCGCCGGTCGGCAATCGTTACGATTGCCGGCCGGGGGGAGCTGGGCCAGTAATATGGTGGCGGTGCCTAGCAGGCACCGCCAGCCATATTATGATGCGGGTGGTTAAAGGCCTTTCCGTGGCGGCGATGCCGCCATGGAAAGGCTGGCGGGGATTGGCTTTGTGGGCCTGTTGCTGGCCCCCGGGAGGTTGGGGGGGTGGAGGGGTGCACTTGGGGGGTACCCATGGTACCCCCCTGCAGTTCACTGCACCAAGTGGCAGGCACCGCGTGGTGCCTGCCACGTGGTGCAGGGAAATGCCGTGCATGCCCTTTTACCATTGCGGATGGTGCTTAATAAAGTCACGGCCTCCGCAGATCAGATCCCCGCATCATCACCAGATCTCAGGAGTGCGGGGCTTCTAGAAAGGTCGGAGTCTGACAAGGCCGGGCGCAGTGTCCCAGGTGGGTCCGGGTCTCGGCTTAGTTCGTCCAATGAGTTGGTGTGGCTGCGATTGGCAAGAGCCTGGGGAGCCCCAGAGGAATGCGACAGCCGGGGCCCAAGACCCGGCGATCGCGATGCTCCCCCCCGCCGATCTCCCGCTCTGCAGGACTGGGTTTGTCTCCGTTGTGGTTTGGGAGGAGATGGATGTGTTTGTTGAGGATCCGACAGGGTGGGAGAGGGAACAGGCCGGGGCCGCAGAGGTCGCTCCTCAGTGAGCCAAGTCCAGGCAGCCTGCGGAGTGTCAAAAAAGATCGTCTTGCCCTGAAAGCCGAGTCTTAGACGGGCCGGGAAAAGGAGACCATATCGCAGTCCCAGAGTGCGGAGCTTTTGCTTAACCTCTGCATACGTGCGATGCTGAGCCTGCACCTCCCTCGTGTAGTCCGGGAAGGGATAATGGTGTTGTTTTGGTATTTCAGGGGACCCTTGGCCCGGGCCTCTCTAAAGATGGCATCCCTATCCCGGAAGTTAAGGATCCTCACGATGATGGTACGGGAGGGTGCCCCGGGAGGAGGTTTAGGCGCCAGGGAGCGATGGGCGCGCTCAACTGCAAACCACAGAGAGAGAGCCTCTTTGGGTATCCATGACTTCACCCATGTCTCCACGACGGTGTCCGCGTGGCCCTGTTCAGCCCCCTCGGGGAAACCTATGAGGCGTAAGTTGTTGCGCCGCGAGCGATTTTCGGCATCCTCAGCACGGCGGTGTAATTCAGAGGTGTGGCTCTGCAGACGGTTCACCTGGGTCCTAAGCTGTCCCAACTCGTCCTCAACTGTGGAGAGGCGCGACTCCGCCTCCGAGATCCTCACCGTGGCGTTACAAAGGTCCTGGCGGATAAGGGCCATGTTATAACACAAAAGGGGTAGGGGAGGGTCCAAGGGAACTATTTTAAAGACCAATGAGGTGAATATCCCCTAATTCTAATCAATAAACACACTAAGCAACCTCAGGTCTACGTTAGCACACAGGAGATTCACATAAAGCGATGTACATGAAATAATAGAAGGATTGGAGTGTACTCAAAATCTCCCCTATAAAGAGGGGGGATAATCCCTTTAAGGACGATAACCCTCACCCACCATAGGTGGCATGCTTCATCATATGGGTTTCTCCTCCCAATAGGAAACCTAGTCCTACTGAGGGCTACAACTCCCTCACTGTGAGGTAGGAGCTCAGGGATGTTTTGTTTTACGATGGTCACAAGCTATCTAGGATGCTAAAATCCCATATGTGAATGATGAATGTGGTGAGGGTGCAGCGCAATGAAGCGTAATAGTGAATATGTGAAATGGTGAGATAAAACTACCTAATGGATGCAAAAAGAAATCTTTATTAACTTTGCTCTCACTGGTAGGATTAAAAAAGCAATGCAAAGAGTAGTATTAATTTAAAACTACTCAATGAGTATAGGTCGACATGTTTCAGCCTTCTAATGATAAAGTATCCAGGCTTTCTTCAGGACCAAAATAGATATAAAATTGCTGCTGCTAAATCAAAGTGATAAACATATATCAAAAAATATATATAATACAGAACCAGTAATCCTATATGATGATATCAGGTGTTACTGGAAATATCTGTAAAAGCAAGAAAAGACAAGACAAAATACAACAAGTTAAACACCAATCCTTCATATACCATGTTGTGCATATAGTACTATCAGGTAAAACCTTTAACCTAAGATAGCAACTCCTCTTATAATATGGAGAAAAAACACTCACCCATGTAGTTAGGATAAATAGCCTCACCTCTACCTGGCAACAGCTCAGGGAAAAGGGCCCCCGCTCTGTGAAGAACAGAATCATGTGTCACACATCTCAACTGTACTTGTGGACACTGATCTCAATTTTACTGCGTGTATACAGGACATGAAACCATACAGGACCGTAATATAGGGAACTTGTAGACCTTTAAAAACATATCTCAAAGTATTTAAACATGGCCATAGGAGACCTAAATAAGTCAAAACTTTAACCTAATAGAGAGGCCATAGTAAGCCTAAGATAGGTCAATGTTTCAACCTCATAAAGATTCTCGCATGTGTCAGCTAGAAAAATGCATACGCTGTCACAAACCGCCGATGACATATGACAGTCACGGTTTATTAAAATACACCAATGTATCGAATCATGCGGATGTCAAAGCAAGCCAAAAAAGGGGGTTGGAAAGACACTTTTAAGACTCTCCACACGTGACTTGCCTTAAGCTACCTAATATTAGTCTCAATCCCCGCTTACCTCTCCGTCGGTACCCCGTCACCGTACAGAAGCTGCTACCGGAGGCGCCGACCGGAGAGGAAAGCCTGCCTATAAATAGTGATCACGTTAGTCAAACCACGCTCCTCAGCATTGAAGGACCCACAGGTGTCCAAAACATACGCCATGGCACTTTCGTACGAGGTCTGCTCTGCGCATGTGTTAAGAGCAAAAGACTATACCGAGTAGTGAATCTACTTCACTAACGTTCTGCGCATGAGCGCAGAGGGGAGAATTCCTTCCATTCACGAATGTTTTTCAAAATAACTTTATCAAGCCACACACTGATGTTATGGTGCTAGGACATCAGAACCAAAGTAACATTTATATTAGTGTATGAAGTCCCTTGATACTCAGGCCCGGGCATCGGACCCACCCCCCTCAAGCCCACCAAAGTCGGGGCACAGGCTAAAGCAAGTCCAGACACCCTATCCCCGCCGCCCGAAATAGCGGCCAAGCCCCAGAGAATGATGCTCTACACAGTCCGGAGGGGCGCCACCAGGTCGAAGGAAGGGGGGGAGGACAACGGAGGGGGCCCGGCCCCTCGGGCCCCTGCCGCTCAATGGATGCGGCTGGCTCCGCCCCCCCACGAATCCCCTGCAGGGACGGGAGCATCACCCAGAGCAGGGCCCCGAGGCAGAGACCCAGGTGCAAGTGATCGGGGTTCGCAGGGCTCGATCAGGGCCCCACCATGTAGAGGGCCATGATGAGGAGTCAGTGGGGATGGCCCGGCGCCGTGGACCCCACGCCGCTCGATGGGTGCGGCCGATACTGTTACCTCCATCAAGGGTATTGGGGGGTGTTGCAGGGGTTCAGAATCTCAAAACAGGCCGCACTGGTCCTAGCATCAGGAGCCCACAGTGATTAGGAAGGCGCTGCAGAGTCAGGGCCCCTGAGGAGGGAGCCGCAGGGGGGGGCTCACGCCCAGGGCCCCACGCCGCTCGATAGGTGCAGCCGATTCTGCCTCCCAGTGGGTGGTTTGCAGTACTTGGCGCGCCTCTGGAACAATATTGAGAATTTAGGGGGGGCCCGTGGATGACGCTGAGGGCCCCCTCGCGCAGGGAAGTAGGCACTCACCTCAAATCTGATCTGCCAACCACAGCTTAAGGGTCAGTTAATCTTGCAACGGCAGAGGGCCACTCTGCGGTGGGGTGGCCGGCCACAAGCCGCAGGCAGCGTCCGTCCGGACCAGTCGCCGCAGGTACAAGGCAGAATTCCTCAGCACACATATGTTATATCACAATACACGTGGACATGCATAATGTAAGCACAAATTAAATACAAGTAGGTGAGTTCTCATTCCTTTTTCTTTTATTTCTGGGTGTTCAGACAGCCGACACGTGTTTCGTCGCATACATGGGAATTCGTCCCGCGACTTTATCAAGGCTATTATCTTCTTGTATGTAATCCTTTATTTGTGGTGATACTTCCAACCCACAGTGGGATTCAGTTTCTCGCAATGTCACAAGTATCCGACCTTGTATCCAAGGGATCCCTGTAAGTCCCAAATGCTCCAAATCATGTATCATTATCTTAGGTCCCAAACACGGACGTCGCTCCTCGTGCAGCTCCTCGTGTAGCCTTGAAACACGTGTCGGCTGTCTGAACACCCAGAAATAAAAGAAAAAGGAATGAGAACTCACCTACTTGTATTTAATTTGTGCTTACATTATGCATGTCCACGTGTATTGTGATATAACATACGTGTGCTGAGGAATTCTGCCTTGTATTTGTTAGTTGGCTCATGCCACTAGTTTTGGGGAGGTCAGTGGTTCTCCTCACCTTGCAGCACCGTAACTAAGACAAAGAGCTAATATCAAATATCTTGTGTTATTTCTCCCGAGTGGCGCCTCCATTCCCCAAATCAGATACCACTGTTCATTACGTGTTTACAGTCGCCGCAGGTAGGTCCCAGCCACAGGTCTCAGGGCATCAGCGAGGAGTCGCGGAAGGTCCGGCGGCCTCAGCAATGGACAGTGACCTGCAGGTACCCAATTCAGCAGGAGGCCGCCCCTATAGTTCCAGGCAGATCCGGCAGCCAGGCATCACCGCCTCGGCAGGCCCACCGCTCTAAAAAGGCCCCATGGGATTAGGCCGTCTACCGGGGTGTCGGCGGGAAGTTGCAGGTTCCGCGTCCGCCGCTGGGGGGAGGAGGCCGGGTCTCAAGGAATACGGCCGCAGCGGGAGCCCAGCCACGTACGTGTAAGCGGGCCCAGGCCGTCCCGTAGGTCGTCGCTGCAGTGCCACTGACTCAGATCCCCGGGAGGGCCTCGGAGATCTCCCGCTCCAGGGCTAAAGTCTGTAGGATCTGCCCCAGCCCGCGGCAGCAGCCGGGCTGGGGCCTCAGGGCCCAGGCACAGATCCAAGCGCTGCGGAGGGGGGCACAGGCACCAGGGCCCAGCCACTCGAGTCCGCGGCTGATCCTCCGTCAGGTATGCTTCCCAGTAGGGGCTCCCGCCGTCGGCGCCGCAGGCCTGATCAGTGGCGGTGGAAGGCAGAGCCGGGTGGGGAAGGAACGGTCGCTCCTCCAAAGCCGATGCGGGCCCTCCTTTACTCGATCTCCGGTACGCCAGGCACTCAGCAGGGGAGCAGGAGCACAGCACCGGCGCCTCCGCCTCCAGCCGAGCAAGGCCGCTGCGCCAAGCGCTGCGGGGGGAGAGAGCCTCAGGGGATGGTCGCCGCCATCTTAGGCCATGGGCACACCAGAGATCGGTGCCTCCGGCCGGACCATTGCATTCAATGTGTGCGGGTACGCATTGTACCCCTGTACGCGTTGTACTGCAATGGACCGATCGGTGCCTCCGGCCGGCCCATTGCATTCAATGTGTGCGGGTACGCGTTGTACCCCTGTATGCGTTGAACTGCAATGGACCGATCGGTGCCTCCGGCCGGCCCATTGCATTCAATGTGTGCGGGTACGCGTTGTACCCCTGTACGCGTTGTACTGCAATGGACCGATCGGTGCCTCCGGCCGGCCCATTGCATTCAATGTGTGTGGGTACGCGTTGTACCCCTGTACGCGTTGAACTGCAATGGACCGATCGGTGCCTCCGGCCGGCCCATTGCATTCAATGTGTGCGGGTACGTGTTGTACCCCTGTACGCGTTGTACTGCAATGGACCGATCGGTGCCTCCGGCCGGCCCATTGCATTCAATGTGTGCGGGTACGCGTTGTACCCCTGTATGCGTTGAACTGCAATGGACCGATCGGTGCCTCCGGCCGGCCCATTGCATTCAATGTGTGCGGGTACGCGTTGTACCCCTGTACGCGTTGTACTGCAATGGACCGATCGGTGCGCACCCATTGACAATGGGCTTGCCTGGCAACGGACGCGTTTTCGAATTTCGAACGAGCCGGTTGCTGGAAAATCAGTTGGTCAACCACAACAATGTTGCAAAATCATGTATGTCATGAAGTTGAAGATTTGAAGGATGCTGTGGGCGTGTTTTGGTGCTGCTATTCCATGGATTGGCCAGATTCAGAAGATGCAAACGACTTGGACCTATCACTTTGGACACAAGGGACAGTATCTGCCTCTCCAGCACATATATATTGCTGGCTGTTCCCCTGAGAGCTCACTTGCCTGCACTACATGCTCCAGGACGACATCTGCCACTGCACTGCTGCTGTCTCTGCCCCTCTGGACCCTGCAATGGCACGTACTGTGGAGAGAGCCCCAGCCTTCAGCCTTGAAGAGAACCAGGCCCTGCTGGACAGCCTACTTCCACAGTACAGCAAGCTGTATGGGACACCAGGGGAGCAGGTGAGTGTTCTGTGCACTGCCTTTCTGAATGTGCATTTTGTCTGACTAGCAAGGCTGAAAGTCTGCACGCCACTGGCTAGCAGGCTCACTGAGTAGTTGTCACCCCCCATAGTGTGTAGTGACATGCACTGGACAGGTATGGTGCAGTGACAGTGCATTTGAACAAGGTTTTACTTCCCATGCAATGATACCATGTAGTGACGTCTGGCAAACTGTCCATGGGCAGCTTTGCACTGCCTGTGTACCTCATGTGCCCCTGTGATTGAGACATGTATATACAACTGTGTCATGCACGGAATTGTTGCATGTGTAGTAATGGCCTTTTCACTTTGTCATCCTGACAGGTTAATGCCCATCGGAAGCAGGAGATCTGGAAGGACATCGTCCGGGCCGTCCGGTCCGTGGGGGTCTACAAGCGCCGGATCCGCAACTGCCAGAAGAGGTGGCAGGACCTTCGGGGCTGGACCCGGAGGATTGCACGGGTCCAGCTGAAGCTGTCGCCTCCTCGCAGGAGGGGCGGAACACAGACCCTGACCCCCCACATGCTCCAGATCCTGGCGGTGGTGTTTCCAGACCTGGATGGGCAGCTGAAGGCCAGACAGCAGCAAGGAGGGGGTGAGTCAAAGACTGCACTGTGAACTCTGTGTTACATGCTTTGTGCCCTCCTCTGGCCTGGTTCAACTGCCACAGTGCAGCAGTCATGTTGTCCAGGAGCCATGTCCCTCTATTGTGCACTGCCCACTGCTCATCTGATACCCAGGTGTGGCCCTTACATTCAGGGAATTGTGTCACTTGGGACTGTGTCCTTGCAGTTTGCTTCACTAAAGGTGGGGTACAGCATCTGTTTCCCTAACTCTGTTGTGGGCATCATGGGTGGGTCCATTGTTCACACAACGCCTGTGTTTGGACATGTGATCTGCGTGTTGCTTTGATATGCGGTCCACTTGCTGAGCTGAGCCACCACATGTGCCTGGGGTATGTGGCACACGCCCATGCAGCGGGTGGGAACAATGTTTGGGCCCCAGGAGTGTGCAGATTACGTGTGTCACACATACATAGCCAGCTATCCACTGTCCAGGGCACATCCCTCATTCATTTGGAGCAGGACAGTCATGCCTACTTCAGGCCATGCAATGCACTCTGTACTCCCACTCCCGTGTATCAGCTGACACATTGTGCACAGTGATTTGACCCCTCAGGTGTCTGCCTCTGTGTCAGTGTGCTGTGGATTAGTTGCCAGGACTGCTGGGGTGTTTCTTGGTAGGGGCTCAGCATGCCCCTGGAGATGTGACCATAGGAGACGATACTTGTGTGTCACATAGGTGTTTGATCAGCTGCCCGTGCAGACTGGGGTATGCGAATGTGAAGTTCAGGCAGCTGTTCCCCATTCACAGCAAATTGTGAGGGGCTCAGGTTCAGAGGGTAGTGTCACAGGTCTCCCATATGTCCAATAGGTATGACCTGGACAGATGAGGGTTAAGATGATGTGTTGTGTGGGGGATGTACATGTGCACTTGTGCAGCTCCAGGACTTGCATTCCCCATGACCTACTATTGTGACACAGTGCATAGTGTTGTTGTCTGGCTGCCAAGTCATACATCACTGAGACAGTGATGTATGACTTAGCAGTCATGCCTCTGCCATGGCATGTGTCAACTTATTGGTGGTCCTGCAGGGGAGTGACATGTGCTACATGCACACCATTGTGGCGATGGCTATCAGGACATGGGTGCATCATGGTGTCTGTCGCTGGTATGCATCACATGCATTTCCTATTTGACTCTGGGCATCCCTTTCATCTGGAAACCTGTACTGACTCAGTGGCAAGAGCTGTGATGTGTGCATGTCCACATGCCACACCGTGTCCTCTGCACTGTCCAACTACTGTGTACTTGGTGCATGTGTCCACACTGGAGTGTTGCAATCCAACAGACACCAGACAGATGGGTGCAAGGCCATGTGGGATGTGAGTGCCATGCTTGGCATCAGACTGACAATTGGCTTCTCCTGTTCAGTTAGGGCACTTTTAGCAATGTACAACTAATGATGCCAGGGCTTGCTCTGTAATGTGCTGTGCTCACAGTGGTGTGTGCGTTTGGTGCAGGTGACTGATGTCTGTCTGTTTCCCCATTGTTTGCAGATACATCCACGGCCACGGAAGGGGACAGATTCACGGACCAGGAGGAGCCAGAGAGCCAGACTGGGTCAGCAGCCGAGGAGTGGTCGGAGGGACCCAGTGGCACGGAGGGCGAGGGGAGCCACACCGAGGAGTCCTCAGCACCATCCACCTCAGCTGAGGACCAGAGCAACTCGGAGGATGACTTCCTTGTGAAGGCGGGTGTCAGCAGCCACCACACCCCAGCTAGTGTTGCTGTCCCCGCCACCACCAGCACCACCACCGCCCTCCCATCGGCTCCCATTCCCCAGGTCCGTGGAGGCTCCCATGTTCGGGAGCGTGTCTCCTTTGGGCCAGGCACCGCACCCCCTGCCCCTGTGTCCCCTGCTGCCCTGAGTGAGGAGTCTGTGTACCTCCTTCGCCAGCTCCATGTAGGGCAGACAGCCATGCTGAGTGTCCTCCATGCGCACACCGCACTGTTGACTCAGCTGGTGTCGTTCATGGAGGGCATCTCATCGGGCATGTCTGACCTACAGAGGGGCAATAGGTCCATGGACTCCTCCCTGACGGCAGCAGTGTCCCTCCTCAGACAGTCCCTCACCCCTCCTGCCTCTGCTCCATCCACACTCCCCAGCACCTTACCCGTCCCAAGCACACACACACCGGCACAGGCACACACCAGCACACACACGTCCAGCACACAGACACACACGCCACAAACAAAACGCACACGCACGCACAGTCAGGGGACTGAAACCAGACTCACAGGGGATGGGGCCCTGGTACACACACACGCATCCACGGGCACTGCGCAGTCCTCAATTGCCTCTCCCTCCAAAGCACCCTCCCTTGCCTCACCTGCAACCCCAAAGACCCAGCGCCTCTTCCTCAGTGACCTCGGCCTTTTCCCCTCCGATCCAGCTGCTCCAGCATCCAGGGTGAAGAGGAAGCCCCCC
>CAWUFW010032615.1:0-13592 GCA_963921515.1 Calotriton arnoldi | reverse complement strand
TGACACCTTCAAATGTAGAATGGAGTTGTTTGAATTAATGAGAAAGATCAAGATTCATAATAAGTTCTTTTGCAAATCCCAAGAGAGGCGCAAGTACCATCAGTATTTGCTGCTAATCTACATCGCCCTTCTTGCGATTTTGTCCCCCTAGTTCATCAAGTAGGCCCCGGAGGGTTACCGTGTTCGAGCAGGCTATTTCATGATATTGAGGCGTTGGAAGGGCTACATTGATACATCTCACTCTTGCAATATGAGATAGGACTGATTGGATTGGCGGTAAAAAGTCATTGCAGGACAATAAGTTAATAACAATAAAGCAAGCCGATAAAGGCGGTGCAGTGGTAGTACTCAATACGCAGGACTGCGAGAAAGAAGTCTTAGAGGCTTCTTGAGGTGCGTACCAATTACCAACCATTGGCACGTGACCCGACATATCAGCTCGAAGAGACCATCGGGGCCTTGGTAGCGGACGCTAAGGAGAAAAAGTGGATAGCTTACAAGGAGGCTGACTTCCTTGTGAATGCGAGACCCTAGAATGCCGGCTTTTTACATCTTGCCGAAGATCCACAAAGCCCAGCGCCCACCACCCGGGCCGCCCGATTGTTTGAGGATCAATCAGTACTGGAGCCACTGACCCAGTTTGCGGATTTTTCTTGGGGAGTCTGTGATTACGCAACCATCATTTTGTGCAGGATACCACTGATGTTTTGAACATCTTGAAGGCAGTGGAGTATGATCCATCTGCACAATTGCTGGTAACAATAGACGTTGAGGGGGCCGATTCCGGTTCGGGCCGGAAATCTCTCCCGACCGAGCCGGACCGGAGATTTCCGGCCGAATCGGACCCGTGCAGCCCGACCCGAGCGAGTACGATGCGTCCGTATGCTGCTCGTACTCGAGTCGGTCGGACTCCATTGAAGTCAATGGGACCGGTCGTTACACGCGTCGCGGGCTCCCATTGACTCCAATGGGTGCAAGGCGAACAAGGCGCCCCCTACAGCGGGTACGCGGCAGAGCGACTCGCGCCGTGCACGCACAGGTAGAGGGGACCCATGGGTCCCCCTGTGTGCGACTCGCAGCGGCTCGCGCGTACAGGAGGTCCAACACGGACCCCCGAAGTACTGGCTCCGACTGCTCTTTCGAGCCTGGACCGGCGCGTGTCGGTCGGACTGCTCGCGGCGCGCTATCGTACTTACCCGGCCGAGGAACGTCTCCATTGCGCGGTGCGAGTCGTGTCTGGCGAGTCGGTCGGTCGCGGTTAGACCCGGGAGGCGAGTCGGTCGGAGCGGTTTGGGACGCCCAGGCAGGTCGGTCGGCGATTTACGCATCGTACTCGCTCGTCCGGATGCAGCGTGCTGAATCGGTCGGGAAATAGGGCTCGAATGGGATCGGTTATGCCGAATCGATTGAGCCTACCGGCGAGATCGGAATCGGCCCCTAGTCTTCATGCCACCAGCATGCCCCAAGATGCTGCACGCTGGTGGCATCAGCGCGGCGTGCTCTTGGGGCACTGGGATGGTTTTATGATGTCCCTCAAACATTTGTACTGCAATGCACATAGAGCTAGCTCTAACAAAACATTTTTTTGCATACAAGGACCAGATATATCTCCAGAGTGTCAGGTACATCCAATGGCGGCTACATTCGTGCCCGAGTCTGGCCTGCTGTTTATGTGGGCGAGTTTGAGGAGGAAATGTGGTATACCATGCCTCCAACCCCTTCCAGGAGAATATTTGTCTCTGGAAGAGGTTTATTGATGATGTCCTCTAAATCTGGACTGGATCCAGAGGACCAGCTTTTGGAATTTTTATCATGGCTTAATGCACAAGATGAATGTTCTACGGTTCACTTGGAGTGCTAGTAAAGATTCAGCTGTATATCTGGATGTAGATATTACAGCAGAGAGCAATGGACTAGTGACGGCTGTCCATCAGAAGCCCACTGACGCGGAACTCCTTGTTGCATTATCGATCGATCCCACCCCAGAGCACTCCCGTGATAATTTGCCTGTGGGGCAGTTCTTGAGATACCGCATGAAACTGCTCCTCGACTGGATCATTGTGGAGCAATCTGAAGATCTAGTTGTTAAACTACAGAATAGAGGAGTATCCCAATAAAGTGGTTAAGAGAGCCCGTAAGCGTGCGCTCAACACACACCCGTGAAGCATTATTGGAGAGGGTGAACAAACAAAAAAAAGACCAGTGTTTACCGGTAAGTAGCAACTTTTGACCCTCTGTCGAACTAAAATTAGACAGATAATGTCGGAAACACTGGTCGCTGTTGGATACTTGGGAGTAAGTTGGTCCATACACGCCCGGTCCAGCAAAAGAAGGAGTCCAGGTTTACCCAGAGCGGGACCACTAACGGTGTGGTGGATGTTCGGTGTGTGGGCTCACCGAAGTGACAAAAAGTGTCCAACTTGCCGAGTGGGAGAACATGGTGCCTAAGCAAGTTCAGTAATTGCAACACACACACGTTATCTATAGGATCACGTGTGTGTGTGTGGGATTGCATTACATAGGTCTCACATCACAGAAAGGTAAAGGTGCGCGGATACAAGAGCATATAAGCACTTTGAAAGCATGGAAAGTTAACTACCGCGCCTTGTCCAACTGCTTCCGTGAATTAAGGCATGATCTCAGGGATCTGAGATGGACGAGTGTTGCAGAGGGTGGTGGGAAGAAACAATATAACATTGATGACATTCTGTGCCCAGAGAAAAGGAGGCTAAATGGATTTTTACTGAGAGAAAGTTGATCGCCTGGGTTTGAACGATTCCATTGAGTGGAATAAAATGAGGCAGATAACAGGGCCATTTTGTGAGTCAGGCACAATATTCGGTGTATTGAGGGAGGTCATTGACCGGCAATATCTGCATATTGGTGAATTGGTTACACCATGTAAAATGCGACTGATTGATTTTAAATGTAATTTTGAAACTTAAGTGTTTCATTTGTTTCACTGTCTAGCAAACTGTGATTAATATTGGTGTAATGATGATCAGCTAAAGGTTGCCAAATTCACCACTCTAAAAGATGGCGCCACTGCTGGCAGCGTTGTGAATGGCTTGGTGTCCGCGTTACGTGTTTCCGGTCCGGGCACCCATTAAAACCAGCGTTGGCGCCGGTGGCAAGAGTGATCGGGAAGGAAGAGAGAATTCCAAGGCCAAGCACGCGGGCGCGGTAAGGGGTTCCATGTAGAGGGGCTCCCAGGGAAATGTAGCTACACCTTGTGCAAATCCTTATGGATTGATGTGGGCCATATTCTGAGGGCAGTGATATTGCCATTCGGAATCGGATCATTAACAGAATGGACAGCCAGTGTGTACTATCGCGACTAGGGGGTCCTAATAATGTCTTAAGGCACATGGGATTAGTTCCTGTAACATTTTGAACTACGGATTATCAGGTGACACGGCAGTATGAGTCTTTAAACACCAGGACTTGGGCTGTACAATAGGATGCATAGCGAGATAGGGGTCGATATGTGGGTACTACCACGACACCTGAGAAAGCAGTTGATTTTATGTTGGTCAGAGGTCCCGTGGTGGCCCGATGTTAAGAATGGGCAGCGAGTATAGGGTTGAAGCTGGGTTACCTCTGTGGAACATGATTGAGTGCAGGCATGTTTTCGCATATGAGTCATTCATTGTTTGTGTGATTTTAGGTGGAGACTGACAATTGCAGTCGATAGGGTGGAAAAACAGCGACCATGTGGCGCGGGTTCCTTCTACTGAAGTTGGTTGCAGGTACGAGGGACAACAGCAACCACTTGGTAAATATACGACTGAGGTGAAGGGGCTTTCCCTCTCCTGTTTGATAGAGGATGTCTAAAATTTTTAATGAATATAGGGTTGTTTATGATTGGCACGTTCTTCTTTTTATTTTGTCAATAACCACAGATTTGGTGTGATTAAGGACTGAGAGGTGAAGACTGGTTCCCGACAGCCCTGACGAAGTTGCCTAGATAGTTTGGCAACGAAACATGTTGGCCTTCTGTGAGTGAAAGTGGCCATTTACATGCCTGTCTTTTAACTTGAGGACACTCACAACATTCAATAAAAGATGCCTTGTATGTGAGTGGTACCCCATTTTTAAGTGTGAGAACTAAGTTCTCTTTGCACGGTTGGGGACTAGTGAGCACTGAGTGAGTCACACAGTCTCAGTGTTGTCTGTCACACACTTTTTTGTGATTTCTTTTTGATTTCTCACCTCTGAAGAATTTCGAAGCACACACCTTCTTTTCTTTTTGAGGCCACAGAAAGCAACGCGTAGTGATGATAACGTGGGCATATTGGCGAGTACCATCCAGCAGCTCTGTGGGTTTGCGTGCGTGAGGTGTTTTCTCGCCGTTTCTCACATTTTGTTCATTTTTGAGTTCTGGTATACACATTGATGTGATGGTTTTAAACCACAGTGTTATGTGTATGTGATGTGGTTATTGACATTTCTTTTTAAATTGAGCAGCAAGGACTAACAGTTCACGGACATTAGGCTGGACTGGCCTGGGAAGTTGAAAGTTCTAGAAAAAGCTCCTGTAGTTTCAAAAATTATAAAACTGGTTGTTTATTAGAGGTCAGTCCTAGTAGTGTCTATAATTGATGGAGTGGGGCGGTCTGACTTCTGAAATCCCCTGTTGCTCCCATTGTGTATGCGAGTACAGGCTCACAAGATATCAATATTACTGCTGCAGGAGGCAATTTGAAGGACAAAGTTGCTCCTAACCAAAGGTAAAGCAGCTTATATTGATTCACCCACCTCCTGATAATGAAAGACAATTGCTTGTGCGATAACTGTACAGTTATCACTGAGACTGCAGTGACTAATCCATCTCTGACTGGACTCTCTAGTATAGATGGCTCAAGGGTGGTGAGGAGATTGCACCGCCCGGCTGAGGGGAGCTATAAGGGCTTTGCCAAACCAGCAAGTGGAGCTGTTTCTGCCTCACAGTATCCAAGTCCCACAGAGATTAGAGACTCTACAGAATCAAACACTAGCTTGAGAGGGAGCCACATTGCGGCAATGGACGGTTAAAATTTCTAAGAAGAAGAAGTTGGCGTCTGCTATCAGAAGAGGCTTGAAGGCTGCTCCTAAATACCGGGTACACCCAGGACGGATGAGGGTAGTCTGCAACGGAGGAAAGACATGGGCATGTACCCTACTTCCACAGCCTAATGTCCCTGATAGATTACATAGACATGATGATGCTCAACGTATCTCTTGCATTACTCTTGAGAGTAACTTCTACACAAGGTTCAACAACTTGTTCAACAATTGTTCAATAATTCAGAAAAGCTCAGCTAGTGCAGAGGACTCACCCTCTTGAGGTGGATCACAATGGTTTGAATAAGTTAACAGCTGAGCTCTCTGAGTCCTCTGTCACCTCAATCTTTCATTTGATTCAGACTAATCGGATTGAGGCTTCTAGGCACTATGCTGAGGTTAGAGCGGATAACTACCGATTACAGCAGATGGTAGCAAAATGACTGAAAGTGTGTACCTTCTCCCAACAAATGCAAGATCTCAGTAGAGAGTTGTTGAGATTGAGGAGGTTAATGAATTTACTTCAGATCTTGCTTGCACAGCTAAAACTGGAGGATCTGGATAATCACCAACAACAGAATAACCTTAGGATTTTGGGGATTCCGGAGGGTAAAGAGGAACCTAATTATGGCAATATGTAGTCCGGCTGTTCCAAAGGCTGTTCCTGAACTGATGGGTTGGGACTGGGACTGCCAGATACAGTGTGCACATAAGCTTCCAATATCTGCAGGCCCTAAACATACAAGGTTGGGTGATGAGAGCCACATCCCATTTGATTTATGTGGGCAATTTTCTTCTTCGACAGACCATCTATGTTAAAGCTTGCCCCTCTGCTCCGACTACATCGAACTCTGTTTCTTTCGATGCTCGGTCTGATTTCTGTAAATCAACTATGGATCAGATATGAGGCTGAGGCCAAATGCTTGAGTCGCTTAAAGCGACTGGTGTGCAGGATTTTTATAGGAACCTGCAAGTCTTAAAAGTACAATTTAGGGCCAGATTACGATCTCGCTAGAAAGCCCTCTGTACGACTCTGTTCCAGAGG
The DNA here is from genome assembly GCA_963921515.1 of Calotriton arnoldi. Taxonomy (NCBI): domain Eukaryota; kingdom Metazoa; phylum Chordata; class Amphibia; order Caudata; family Salamandridae; genus Calotriton; species Calotriton arnoldi. Next base: position 7,504 of record CAWUFW010032615.1, on the reverse strand, counting down.
GCTTTCAAGCAAATGCGCTCTGTGAGTCCGGCCGAGCAGTGCGATGCAGCCCTATGCTGACGGTCTCGGTTCGCACGGACTCCATTGAGCTCTATGGGAGCCTGTGTGCCGTGCGTGCACAGGATCCTAGCACAAAAGTGGAGTGGGGAAAAGCGTACACCCTGTGGTGGGCACCCCATGTTGCCCACTACACTGTGCATGCCATGGATAGAGGGGACCCGCGGCACCCCATGACCTGATTCGAGGCTCCAGGTGAAGGGGGCTGCTACGGCCCCCGAGGTCCGGTCCGACAGCCGTTTCGTCTCGCTGAGACCGAGGTGATACATCTGGCCGAATCATGCAAGCGTACTGCGCTCGGTCGAATCACGGCTCACCATTGCGGCGGCACGATGCGTCTGCGAAGGAGTCGGTCAGACAGGATTGGGTTCAAGAACTAATTCGATCGCGGACGAGATCTTCACATCGTGCCCAGTTCGATCGGAGCGGGTGGCGACTTGGTCGGAAACATAGGTGCAGAATAGGATTTGCACGTTCTGGTACCTTCCTAACGAGATCGCAATCTGGCCCTTAGTGGGTAGTCTAGGATTTGCTTCATGGACCAGGAAGCCAGGGATATCCTTCAGCAGTGGCAAAATAAAGGGAGTTGAATATAGCCACCAGATGGTCATCATACCAAGCAATGGGAAAAATTAAATGGGGGGCTCTTACTTGTCCCTTAGTCTGGGCTGCTAGCTGAGATTCTTTTCTGCTTACTTAATATACATAGGCATGTCCTCATTTTATGCTTAAGCAGGAGGGTGTCTCAGGGGGTACACGGGAGGCTGTCATTTCCTTCTGACAGCCATGTCTGTGGGTGATTTTTTTCCCTTGTCTTGTGTGGGAGGGTGGTTGGAGAGTTTTGGAAGGGGGATTTTTGCTGCCTGTTGTTTAATAATGATGTGGATATAGGGGATGTAGGTCAAAATGCGCCAAAAGAATTGGAGTTGCCCCTAGGTTGTATTACTTCTTATGGTATGCAGAAGTAACATTGCGTGGGTGCTCAGGGAAGATGATTGTTGTATTCATATTAGGGCTGCTTTGATTAAGGAGGCAATCTTGTTTTCTGGTGGCACTCTTACTGTTTATCCCTTGGTTTCAAAACAATGTTTTGGAATGTAACAGGTTTAAACCCCCTTCTTCAATAGGACGGTTGGTCACAAGAAAGAGGTATTTGTTTTTAAACTCATCAGTCATTGAACTGAAGCACATACTTTAAGGATGTTGCTCACGTCAAAGAGTTGTTCAATGGACGTCACTGTTGGAAGAACTTTGAAAATAAGTTAATCATCACGGCAAGAGATGATTTTTGAAGGAACTAAACACGGACTTCACTTATATTGATTTATTTATATGATGCGTTTTTGTTTAGTGGGAACTTTTAAACAAATGTCTGTTATTACGCAGAGCAGGGGCACAACGTGGGGTGAGAATTCAAGGATGTTTCCTGTTGGTGCATTCTGGGGCGGGGAGTAGCGGTTTGAAGGTAGGGAAAATTAACCGTGACATTAAGCGCACAGGTGGGAGAATACGCGTGGTTTAGTATAAAGCGGTATGGGAGTGTTTTCAACACTTGATGTTTCACACGCAGAGAAGGAGGTTGCGTTGAGTGATTACCGCAGGTATAAAATGGGAACCAAACAAGTTTGCAACAGCAGTTTAGGACAGTAGAGTATGTTTTGAAGCAGAGTTAACTTTGGGGTTTACTTTGGTTGTGTTTGTGGATTAATATATTATGCTTCACTTTGGTGGTACACTGCATTTGAGGTTAACAGGGCCATATATTATTGGGGTCTTGTTACATTCTATGTTTCTTATTATGTGCATGTTCACTTTAAATGCTTATGTCATTTGGTCGCATGCTCCTGCATGCGGCATGTTATTCCTTCAATAGTGTTCCATTGTTCTAACTGTTAGAAAATGCTGTATTCTACGGTTGGGCTGAGGTTACACCTGGAGCCTGCATGTATATGACCATCTTTTACCGTGCTGCAATAAATGGCATTTATTCATGAAATTGGATTTGCATCTCCTTAATATTGGCGACGAGGAAAAGCACTCTTTTCAGCAGCACGCGGCACGGAGTGGTAATTGCGAACCGACCAGAAATAAAAGCAATTTAAACGGATTTAAAAGAAGCGTTCCGTTTCTCCTTGGATTGAAGTCTACTTTCAAATTCAACTTCATTGGAACGGTATGTCGTTTTGTTATTTGTCTCATATTGGACATTTTGTTGACGTTAATATATTAAGTGTAATGATGGCACCAGCGGCAGAATTCATGGTTAAACAAGTTGTGCTTTGATTGCACCTGCGGGATCGCGGAGAGTTTTGCATTCTCCAACGTGTCGATGTTCCTGGTCTATAAGACCTTTCTTTTAGCTGGTCTGTCATTTTTTGACCGAAGTTTGCGTTTGGGAATCGGCGGCTTTTCTTCAACTGCGCGCACACTATTTTAAAAGTAAATACCTTCATAATCTTCTGGAGCGTGGCAGAGCAGTATCGGCGGAGTTCCAAATTGCCGGTCTCTCTTATGACGCTCATTTCTCGGAGGTACGGTACAAGCACGTCACGTACGTAAGCTACGTCACGATGTAAAACGTTACGCTACATGGCAGCCATTTTGAAAACTTTGTCTCCGGTGATTGATGTCATTGATTCCTTTTCTGCTGAAGCTTGTAAGTAAGTCTATTTCTGCCACGGAGTTTAATTTTTACTTCAACAGAATTACTTCACGTACACCATCATTTACGATGAACTTTCATATTTGACTTCATAATTTTATTTTGTTTGGAGATGCTGAATGGAACTATTACTTTATTATTAAGCGCACGCATGACTGTCTTTTGGTAAACCCACCCAGCATATTTCAAAATCAGATGAAGCAACAACTCAATGTTTAATGATTATCTGCTTTATTTATTAAGCTACAGTACATTGAAAGTAAATTTATTAACGCAGTATTGGATTACACATCTGCCAACATCCTCACTACCGCTGGATCTAAACAAGTTAATATTTATTTTTGTCTCATTTTATTTATTTATCGTATTTAGGAACACATTATTGCTATTTTATATACAACATGCAATTTGACCCACCTTCAAAATTTTTACAAGTTAAAGGTGATCCACCCATGCCATGGTCCAGGTGGAAAGAGGAATTCTTAACATATATGAAAGCTATAGATGGGGAAAGAATGGGTTCTGAAAGAAAAAAAGCATATTTTTACATTGTCTTGGCTCGGAAGGTCAGGTTGTTTTTAGATCTTTACCACAGATTTCGACACAAAATGAAGGGGAAGGTGATTCCATGAATGTATATACTGAAGCTCTAGCCAGAATGGAGAAGAGATTTAAACCCACAATTAATATAGCGTTGAATCGTTTCAAATTTTACACTAGAAAACAAAAAGATGATGAATCATTTGATGACTTCTTAACAGCATTGAGGTCTTTGAGTATTCATTGTAATTTCGGTACCATGACTGACGAGATGATACGTGACCAGATAATAGTTCATGTTAAATGCAAGAAGATTCAAGATAAATTATGGGTCATGGGTGATCCCAACCTAAATGAAACCATAGCTACAGCCAAAGCCCAAGAACAATCTGATTTGTGGATGAAGACTGTCAGACAAAATACAGAGAAAAAACCCACAGGTGAAGAAATCTGTGCTATTGGACACAAAATTGAACCTAAACAAGAGACTACTCAATCTATAGGAAGATATAATGTTAATAAGTTTAAACATAATCCTATTCAAAGAGGAAATGAAGGGCTTAATAACTATGGTTGTATGTTACAGATGTGGTAACAAATCTCACTATGCTTCTTTTCCAGGTTGTCCAGCTTTAAAAGAGAGTGTAAAATTTGTAATAGGGTAGGTCATTTCAGCAACATGTGTAGGGATAGACGACCACAATTCCAGAGGCGTGGAGCTGTATCTTCCTTATCAGAAGATAACATAAACACGATTAGAGAAGCTACACCCAGCATTGACAAAGGTTTTGTGGTGTCTATTTTAGATAACTACACACAGGTACGAATGAGATCACCCAAATGCACCTTTCAAGTTTGTGGTATCGATTTGTTACTTATGATCGATTCGGGGTCACCATGGACCATTATTTCTCATCAATACTATATTGACACGTTAGCGAATTCATTCTCACTTAACCGTTTGCAACAATCAGATATTGTGGCTGAAAGTTTTTGTGGTACAAAAATTGATATTATGGGTTTTTTTTCAGGTAGAATTACATTTTAAACATAGAAAGGCTGAGATAAAACTTTACATTTCCCAGAAAGGTATAAATGTTCTAGGATGGTATGATCAGTGGAAATTGGGAATCATTCTGAATTCTCGCTCCAAGGAACCTGTATCATTATGTGATGACTGTTTAATGGACACGGTTACTGTGATTGAAGACAGTTTGTCACAAACCAGCAAAGAAAGTACACTTATTAAAAATTTTGGAAAGGTATTTTGTGACAAATTAGGCAAACTCAAAATTTTACACACAAAATTGTGTTAAAAAAAATTACACACCCGTTGTACAAAAATTGAGAGGTGTTCCCATTAACATCAGAGAAGAACTTAAATTAATGTTAGATGACCTATCAAAGGAAGGTATTATTGAACCCATAGAGTCGTCAGAATGGGTGTCTCCGATAGTTTTGGTACGCAAGCCTGATCAAAAATTGAGAGTATGTGTTGACTTGAGGGCGTTAAATTCCAACATAATTATAGACTGTCATCCCTTGCCGAACATAAATGAGTTGGTTTCTCTTTTAGATGGTGCACAAGTATTTTCCACACTTGATCTCAGATCAGCTTACCACCAAATAGAACTCACTGAAGATTCTAAAAGTACACAGCTTTTATTACCTCGCATGAGTTTGTTTCAATACACTCGCATGCCATTTGGACTGGCATCAGCCGCATCCGTTTTTCAAAGAGTCATGTTCACATTTTCAGAGATATAGATAATTACGTTAAGTGCTTTCAGGATGATATTTTGATTTTTCAAAGGACATGGATGAACATGAAAGACATTTACAAGAAGTTTGTAAGAGGTTGGAACAAAATGGTTTGACCCTTAAAGCACACAAGTGCAAATTATTTAAAAATCAGTTGAATATTTAGGTCATACTCTATCGGGGAATGGTGTTATTCCAAAGAAATCCAATGTAGAAGCAATTATCAAAGCTCCCTCACCAAATAACAGAGATCAACTTCTTTCGTTTGCTGGTATGTGTGAGTACTACAGCAAGTTCGTTGAGGGTTTTGCCACAAAAATGGAACCTTTACGAAAACTTTTGAGACAAGGTGTCAAATATGAGTGGACTGATGTACAACAAGGTTCGTTTGAAGCCATAAAGAATGACATAATCAATGCCCCCACTCTCAAACCTTTCCGCATCAACAAAGAATGTATTATTACTGTAGATGCCAGCCTGTACGGGTTTAGGAGGTGTTCTCTCGCAGAAAGAGGGAAAGGAAGAGTGGAATGTGGCTTTTGCTTCCAGAACGCTAAATGAGTGTGAACGTAAGTATGCGGTAATAGAAAGGGAACTTCTAGCCTGTGTTTGGGCTATAGAACACTATAGATTGTATGTGTGGGGTACAAAATTTACGCTTAGAACAGACCATAAGCCACTTGTCAACATCTTGTCGGCTGGAGGTGGTTGGAATTCCACAGCCAGAATTGCCAGATTGACTTCTAAATTACAGGAATATAATTTTAATACAGTATATGTTCCTGGAAAAAAAATGTCACAGCTGATTTCCTATCACGCTTACCGTGTGATCAATACAAAGTCAATGTTGTTAATGAGCATGAGTTTGTGCTGACCATTGAAGACATACTTCAAGATAGATTTCAAGATATAACTGAAGAATTTTGGCGTGAATGTGAACAAAAAGATGATAAATGGTGTGAGTTAAAAGAGTGCATCACACATGGTTGGCCAAAAAGAATGTGTTAAGGTCTGAGCTTTTACCCTTCTTCAATGTTTCGGAAGAGTTGGAATTAGAAAGTGAGTTCATCTTTAAGTCAGGAAATGCATTCCTCCAGAAGGTATGTATGAGGTCATATTACAAATTGCACACAAAACCCATCCAGGTATTTCTTCAATGAAACGTTTAGTCAGAAGCTATTTTTGGTGGCCGGTATTGATAAATTTATTGATAGGGTAGTTAGGGAATGTTCTGATTGTGTTTCAAGTGAAAGAATGCTAAAGACACATATTCCACCGTTAAAAGTTGTCAAATGGCCCACTGAACCATGGCAAAAAATCGCGTTTGATATTTCAGGTCCATTCCACATGTTGCCAGAGTCTTCACGTTATGCTTTAGTAGTTATCGATTATCACTCAAAGTGGCCTGAAGTAAAATTTGTTCCTAAGGCTACCACATGTGCAGTTATCAATTTTTTAAAGAAATTTTCACTCGAGAAGGTTGTCCATCTGTTTTGATTACTGATAATGGTGTTCAATTAACTTCTTCTGAGATGGCAGAATTTCTCAAAGAGTGTAATATCATTCACAGGTTCACTTCACTTTATGAACCACATGAAAATGGTCAGGTGGAGCGTTTTAACCGTGTACTCAAAAGTTTTGTTGTTGATTCTTTTAAATTAGGATCTAATTGGGTGAGTGCTCTGAGAGAACGTTTATGGATATACCGCATCACACCTCACACCACCACCGAGGTGAGCCCATTTAAACTTTTCAAAGGCAGGAATCCTGCATCCAAAGTTTTGCCGTGGTGGTTAAGAGAGAAATCACTTAATTTTAGTTTTGGAAAAGAGTGTAAGTGATGTTGCCAAACGAGTGGAAATTAAACAATTAAAAACCAAGAGTTGGTATGATAACAAATGGAGGACAAAGTCACATTCTTTCCAAATAGGAGATTGGGTAAAAATTCTCAAACCTGGTTTTGTTAACAAAGGTGCCAATAAGTTTGGAAAAGCCATACAGTTAAAAAAATATTCACTAATAGTGTAATGACACAAGATGGCAAAATTTGGAATGTTAAAAGGTTGGCTAAGTGTCCTAGTTTTGATTCTTCATTTAAAGGCAATTTTGATACAAATGTCAATCTTGACAATAATGATTCTGTTGCTCGCAGGGTCAAAAATTCAAGACGTATTATACAAGTTCCAAAAAGATATAATGATTTCATGTAGATGTTTTCATCCTCTTTGTCATGGTTCTCTTTTGTTAATAAGGGAGATATGTTACATTCTAGGTTTCTTATTATGTGCATGTTCACTTTAAATGCTTATGTCATTTGGTCGCATGCTCCGGCATGCGGCATGTTATTCCTTCAATAATGTTCCATTGTTCTAACGGTTTAGAAAATGCTGTATTCTACGGGTTGGGCGGAGGTTACACCTGGAGCCCACATGTATATGACCATCTTTTACCGTGCTGCAATAAATGGCATTTATTCATGAAATT
>CAWUFW010032614.1:0-13594 GCA_963921515.1 Calotriton arnoldi | reverse complement strand
CATCAACAACAACATAAACAGAATACTGGTGCACCAACACCGTGCCTGACCACTGCATCAAAAGGCCCAACCCTTGAAATCCCACTGGCCCCAGCACACCCCAAAGGTGTTGGGCACGCTCCGTAATACTGGGTGCATCAATGCCCTAGACTCTGAAACACCAGCCCCAGCAAGACCCCCTACACTGCCCGAACACCACTGCACTGCCCTAAACCCTGAAACACCAGCCCCAGCATGACCCCCTACACTGCCCGAACACCACTGCACTGCCCTAAACCCTGAAACACCAGCCCCACCTACACTGCCCGAACACCACTGCACTGCCCTAAACCCTGAAACACCAGCCCCAGCACAACCCCCTACACTGCCCGAACACTACTGCACTGCCCTAAACCCTGAAACACCACCCCAGCACGACTCCCTACACTGCACGAACACCACTGCACTGCCCTAAACCCCGAAACACTACCCCCAGCAAGACCCCTACACTGCCCGAACACCACTGCCCTAAACCCTGAAACACCACCCCCAGCAAGACCCCTACACTGCCCGTACACCACTGCACTGCCCTAAACCCTGAAACACCACCCCCAGCAGGACCCCTACACTGCCCGAACACCACTGCACTGCCCTAAACCCTGAAACACCACCCCCAGCACGACCCCCTACACTGCCCGAACACCACTGCACTGCCCTAAACTATGAAACACCAGCCCCAGCACGACCCCCTACACTGCCCGAACACCACTGCACTGCCCTAAACCCTGAAACACCACCCCCAGCACGACCCCCTACACTGCCCGAACACCACTGCACTGCCCTAAACCCTGAAACACCAGCCCCAGCACGACCGCCTACACTGCCCGAAAACCACTGCACTGCCCTAAACCCTGAAACACCAGCCCCAGCACGACCCCCTACACTGCCCGAACACCACTGCACTACCCTAAACCCTCAAACACCAGCCCCAGCACGACCCCCTACACTGCCCGAACACCACTGCACTGCCCTAAACCCTGAAACACCAGCCCCAGCAAGACCCCCTACACTGCCCGAACACCACTGCACTGCCCTAAACCCTGAAACACCACCCCCAGCAAGACCCCCTACACTGCCCGAACACCACTGCACTAAAGCCTGAAACACCACCCCCAGCAAGACCACCTACACTGGCCGAACACCACTGCACTGCCCTAAACCCTGAAACACCACCCCCTGCACGACCCCCTACACTGCCCAAACACCACTGCACTGCCCTAAACCCTGAAACACCACCCCCTGCATGACCCCCTACACTGCCCGAACACCACTGCACTGCCCTAAACCCTGAAACACCACCCTCAGCACGACACCCTACACTGCCCGAACACCACTGCACTGCCCTAAACCCTGAAACACCAGCCCCAGCAAGACCCCCTACACTGCCCGAACACCACTGCACTGCCCTAAACCCTGAAACACCACCCCCAGCAAGACCCCCTACACTGCCCGAACACCACTGCACTAAAGCCTGAAACACCACCCCCAGCAAGACCACCTACACTAGCCGAACACCACTGCACTGCCCTAAACCCTGAAACACCACCCCCAGCACGACCCCCTACACTGCCCGAAAACCACTGCACTGCCCTAAACCCTGAAACATCAACCCCAGCAAGACCCCCTACACTGCCTGAACACCACTGCCCTAAACCCTGAAACACCACCCCCTACACTGCACGAACAACACTGCACTGCCCTAAACCCTGAAACACCACCTCCAGCAAAACCCCCTACACTGCCCGAACACCACTGCACTGCCCTAAACCCTGAAACACCACCCCCAGCACGACCCCCTACACTGACCAAACACCACTGCACTGCCCTAAACCCTGAAACACCACCCCCAGCACGACCCCCTACACTGCCCGAACACCACTGCACTGCCCTAAACCCTGAAACACCAGCCCCAGCACGACCGCCTACACTGCCCGAAAACCACTGCACTGCCCTAAACCCTGAAACACCAGCCCCAGCACGACCCCCTACACTGCCCGAACACCACTGCACTACCCTAAACCCTCAAACACCAGCCCCAGCACGACCCCCTACACTGCCCGAACACCACTGCACTGCCCTAAACCCTGAAACACCAGCCCCAGCAAGACCCCCTACACTGCCCGAAAACCACTGCACTGCCCTAAACCCTGAAACACCACCCCCAGCAAGACCCCCTACACTGCCCGAACACCACTGCACTAAAGCCTGAAACACCACCCCCAGCAAGACCACCTACACTGCCCGAACACCACTGCACTGCCCTAAACCCTGAAACACCACCCCCAGCACGACCCCCTACACTGCCCGAATACCACTGCACTGCCCTAAACCCTGAAACACCACCCCTGCACGATCCCCTACACTGCCCGAACACTACTGCACTGCCCTAAACCCTGAAACACCACCCCCAGCACGACCCCCTACACTGCACGAACAACACTGCACTGCCCTAAACCCCGAAACACTACCCCCAGCAAGACCCCCTACACTGCCCGAACACCACTGCCCTAAACCCTGAAACACCACCCCCAGCAAGACCCCCTACACTGCCCGAACACCACTGCACTGCCCTAAACCCTGAAACACCACCCCCAGCACGACCCCCTACACTGCACGAACACCACTGCACTGCCCTAAACCATGAAACACCAGCCCCAGCACGACCCCCTACACTGCCCGAACACCACTGCACTGCCCTAAACCCTGAAAAAACACCCCCAGCACGACCCCCTACACTGACCGAATACCACTGCACTGCCCTAAACCCTGAAACACCACCCCCAGCACGACCCCCTACACTGCCCGAACACCACTGCACTGCCCTAAACCCTGAAACACCAACCCCAGCACGACCGCCTACACTGCCCGAAAACAACTGCACTGCCCTAAACCCTGAAACACCAGCCCCAGCACGACCCCCTACACTGCCCAAAACCCACTGCACTGCCCTAAACCCTCAAACACCAGCCCCAGCACGACCCCCTACACTGCCCGAACACCACTGCACTGCCCTAAACCCTGAAACACCAGCCCCAGCAAGACCCCCTACACTGCCCGAACACCACTGCACTGCCCTAAACCCTGAAACACCACCCCCAGCAAGACCCCCTACACTGCCCGAACACCACTGCACTAAAGCCTGAAACACCACCCCCAGCAAGACCACCTACACTGGCCGAACACCACTGCACTGCCCTAAAGCCTGAAACACCACCCCCTGCACGACCCCCTACACTGCCCAAACACCACTGCACTGCCCTAAACCCTGAAACACCACCCCCTGCACGACCCCCTACACTGCCCAAACACCACTGCACTGCCCTAAACCCTGAAACACCACCCCTCAGCACGACACCCTACACTGCCCGAACACCACTGCACTGCCCTAAACCCTGAAACACCACCCCCAGCATGACCCCTACACTGCCCGAACACCACTGCACGGCCCTAAACCCTGAAACACCACCCCTGCACGACCTCCTACACTGCCGGAACACCACTGCACTGCCCTAAACCCTGAAACACCACCCCCAGCACGACCCCCTACACTGCCCAAACACCACTGCACTGCCCTAAACCCTGAAACATCAACCCCAGCAAGACCCCCTACACTGCCTGTACACCACTGCCCTAAACCTTGAAACACCACCCCCTACACTGCATGAACACCACTGCACTGCCCTAAACCCTGAAACACCACCTCCAGCAAAACCCCCTACACTGCCTGAACATCATTGCTCTGCCCTAAATCCTGAAACACTAGCCCCAGCATGACCCCCTACACTGCCCAAACACCACTGCACTGCCCTAAACCCTGAAACACCACCCCCAGCATGACCCCCTACACTGCCCGAACACCACTGCACTGCCCTAAACCCTGAAACACCAGCCCCAGCAAGACCCCCTACACTGCCCGAACACCACTGCACTGCCCTAGACTCTGAAACACCAGCCCCAGCAAGACCCCCTACACTGCCCGAACACCACTGCACTGCCCTAAACCCTGAAACACCAGCCCCAGCATGACCCCCTACACTGCCCGAACACCACTGCACTGCCCTAAACCCTGAAACACCAGCCCCACCTACACTGCCCGAACACCACTGCACTGCCCTAAACCCTGAAACACCAGCCCCAGCACAACCCCTACACTGCCCGAACACTACTGCACTGCCCTAAACCCTGAAACACCACCCCCAGCACGACCCCCTACACTGCACGAACACCACTGCACTGCCCTAAACCCCGAAACACTACCCCCAGCAAGACCCCCTACACTGCCCGAACACCACTGCCCTAAACCCTGAAACACCACCCCCAGCAAGACCCCTACACTGCCCGTACACCACTGCACTGCCCTAAACCCTGAAACACCACCCCCAGCAGGACCCCCTACACTGCCCGAACACCACTGCACTGCCCTAAACCCTGAAACACCACCCCCAGCACGACCCCCTACACTGCCCGAACACCACTGCACTGCCCTAAACTATGAAACACCAGCCCCAGCACGACCCCCTACACTGCCCGAACACCACTGCACTGCCCTAAACCCTGAAACACCACCCCCAGCACGACCCCCTACACTGACCGAACACCACTGCACTGCCCTAAACCCTGAAACACCACCCCCAGCACGACCCCCTACACTGCCCGAACACCACTGCACTGCCCTAAACCCTGAAACACCAGCCCCTGCACGACCCCCTACACTGCCCAAACACCACTGCACTGCCCTAAACCCTGAAACACCAGCCCCTGCACGACCCCCTACACTGCCCGAACACCACTGCACTGCCCTAAACCCTGAAACACCAGCCCTCAGCACGACACCCTACACTGCCCGAACACCACTGCACTGCCCTAAACCCTGAAACACCAGCCCCAGCAAGACCCCCTACACTGCCCGAACACCACTGCACTGCCCTAAACCTGAAACACCACCCCCAGCAAGACCCCCTACACTGCCCGAACACCACTGCACTGCAAAGCCTGAAACACCACCCCCAGCAAGACCACCTACACTGGCCGAACACCACTGCACTGCCCTAAAGCCTGAAACACCACCCCTGCACGACCCCCTACACTGCCCGAACACCACTGCACTGCCCTAAACCCTGAAACACCACCCCTCAGCATGACCTCCTACACTGCCGGAACACCACTGCACTGCCCTAAACCCTGAAACACCACCCCCAGCACGACCCCCTACACTGCCCGAACACCACTGCACTGCCCTAAACCCTGAAACATCAACCCCAGCAAGACCCCCTACACTGCCTGAACACCACTGCCCTAAACCCTGAAACACCACCCCATACACCTGCACCGAACACCACTGCACTGCCCTAAACACTGAAACACCACCTCCAGCAAAACCCCCTACACTGCCTGAACACCATTGCTCTGCCCTAAATCCTGAAACACTAGCCCCAGCATGACCCCCTACACTGCCCAAACACCACTGCACTGCCCTAAACCCTGAAACACCACCCCCAGCACGACCCCTACACTGCCCGAACACCACTGCACTGCCCTAAACCCTGAAACACCAGCCCCAGCAAGACCCCCTACACTGCCCGAACACCACTGCACTGCCCTAGACTCTGAAACACCAGCCCCAGCAAGACCCCCTACACTGCCCGAACACCACTGCACTGCCCTAAACCCTGAAACACCAGCCCCAGCATGACCCCCTACACTGCCCGAACACCACTGCACTGCCCTAAACCCTGAAACACCACCCCCAGCATGACCACCTACACTGCCCGAACACCACTGCACTGCCCTAAACCCTGAAACACCAGCCCCTGCAGCACCCCCTACACTGCCCGAACACCACTGCACTGCCCTAAACCCTGAAACACCAGCCCCTGCACCGCCCCCTACACTGCCCGAACACCACTGCACTGCCCTAAACCCTGAAACACCACCCCCAGCACGACCCCCTTTACTGCTCAAACACCACTGCACTGCCCCAAACCCTGAAACACCACCCCCAGCACGACCCCCTCCACTGCCCGAACACCACTGCCCAAAACCCTGAAACACCACCCCCTGCACGACCTCCTACACTGCCCGAACACAACTGCACTGCCCTAAACCCTGCACACCACCTCCCCCTACACTGCCCGAACACCACTGCACTGCCCTAAACCCTGAAACATCACCCCCAGCACGACCCCCTACACTGCCCGAACACCACTGCACTGCCCTAAACCCTGAAACACCACCCCCAGCATTACCCCCTACACTGCCCAAACACCACTGCACTGCCCTAAACCCTAGAACACTACCCCCAGCACGACCCCCTACACTACCCGAACACCACTGCACTACCCTAAACCCTAAAATACTACCCCCAGCACAACCCCCTACACTACCCGAACACGACTGCCCTGACCTAAACCCTCAAACACTCCCCCAGCACGACCCCCTACACTACCCGAACACCACTGCACTGCCCTAAACCCTAAAACACTCCCCCAGCACGACCCCCTACACTACCCGAACACCACTGCACTGCCCTAAACCCTAAAACACTCCCCCAGCACGACCCCCTACACTACCCAAACACCACTGCACTGCCCTAAACCCTAAAACACTACCCCCCGCATGACCCCCTACACTACCCAAACACCAATGCACTACCCTAATCCCTAAAACACTACCCCCCGCACACTGACCCCACTACACTACCCTAAACCCTAAAACACTAGCCCCGCACGACTCCCTACACTACCCAAAGACCACTGCACTACCCTAAACCCTAAACACCACCGCAGCCTCCTACACTACACAAACACCACTGCACTACCCTAAACCCTAAAACACTACCCCCTACACTACACAAACACCACTGCACTACCCTAAACCCTAAAACACTACCCCCAGCAAGTACCCCTACACTACCCAAACACCACTGCACTAACCTAAACCCTAAAACACTACCCCCAGCAGTACCCCCTACACTACCCAAACACCACTGCACTACCCTAAACTCACTACCCCCAGCATGACCCCCTACACTACCCAAACACCACTGCACTACCCTAAACCCTAAAACACTACCCCCAGCACGACCCCCTACACTACCCAAACACCACTGCACTACCCTAAACCCTAAAACACTCCCCCCAGCACGACTCCCTACACTACCCAAACACCACTGCACTACCCTAAACCCTGAAATCTACCCCCAGCATGACCCCCTACACTACACAAACACCACTGCACTACCCTAAACCCTAAAACACTACCCCCAGCACGACCCTCTTCACTACCTAAACACAACTGCACAATTTGTAACAGGCATTGCAACGCAGGCCTGTGGTGCTTACTGGAAGTACCTAGTGGGCTAGTTGGGCCCCAGGGACCCTCAGGATTCAAGGTGACCTAATCCCCCAACTTAAAACGCACCACGGGGCGCGTTTGCACAGTGGTGAAGGGAGGGGCGGGGCCTCAGGTGACATGTGCGCAAACACGCCCTGTGGTGCGTTTTAAGTTGTGGAATTAATTCCCTTTGAATCCTGAGGGACCCTGGGGGCCAACTAGCCCACCAGGTACCTTCAGTAAGCACAACAGAGTTGCGTTGCAGAGAGGTGAAAAAAGTGCGTGGCCTCGGAACGCCTCTCTGCAACTCAGCTCTGTGGTCCTAACTGTAGGTACCTGGGGGCTAGTTGGGCCCCAGGGACCCTCAGAATTCAAGGGGACTTAATCCCGCAACTTAAAACGCGCCACAGGGTGCGTTTGCACCCATGTCACCTCAGGCCCCCCCTCCCTTCACCACTGTGCAAACGCGCCCTGTAGCGCGTTTTAATCCCCCTGCCCTATTATGTACTAGGGACTTGCAGAGGAGGTCATGCTAATCACAGGGGTACCCCAACGCATAGTGTTCCCTAGTGTATGTAGGTGTTTTCACTGTATTCTAAGTGTCTTTTAGCATAGCACTGGCTCTGGTTAGTCAGAGTCAGTTACCACCAGTACCCGTCTGAAAAAGTTGTGGGCACAGGATGATTTTGCAACAAGGCCTCTTTCTGCTCCTCTGTTGGTTCTTTCTGCACATCTTTTGCTTCTTTCTGTGCGTTTTTTCTTCTTTCTTCACATGTTCTACCTCTGTAGGCATAGTTAGAAACTAGCATTTAAAAAACCTTTGAAATTCACTTAAAAAATCATAGGTTTCAGGCACGTTATAGTTAGAAATTAGCATTTAAAAAACCTTTGAAATTCACTGAAAAAACCATAGGTTTCAGACACGTTATAGTTAGAAATTAGCATTTAAAAAACCTTTGAAATTCACTGAAAAAAACATAGGTTTTAGGGACAGTTATAGTTAGTTGGACATTTCACTCAGTACAAAACCATAGAAATTCCCCGTTATAGTTAGTTCAGCTAACTATAACTCGCGCCCGCAATGCACTGCTGATGACGTCACATATTACATCACTCATGACATGGTCAGTGACATCACTGATGACATCACTGATGACATCTCAAATGACATCACTGATGACATCATCCATGTGATAATTTCATGCATCTTCTCACACCCTAATATAACTTTTGATACACCCACTCTAAATTACAGACTGCCATTCTCAAAACCATAGACACTCCAACACCAAAAACTACATACCCACTCACTGAGTCTTAGGTCTACACACACATCCATTCACTCACCCGTACAGTCACTCATACTTAGTCACTCAGTACAGGACTATCATATGCACTCATACACCTATATAAACACTCACACACCGCCACTCATCCATAGAGGTACTCACACACCTAGTCAGTCATGCAAAAACTTAATCACACACCCATTTACTCACCTATACAGTTATACACACACCAGCTCACTTACTCATACAAATACTAGCACATTCTTACGCTCTTATACAATCACTGATACAAGTACACACTCATCCATACAGCCACTCTCACAATCACACACTCTCACTTATAGCCATTTATATACTCCAACACACATATATACTGCCTTTCACATACGTAGTTACTCACACATGTACCACTGAGATATACATTCAATCACTAACACACCCATACACACACTCACCCACCCATACAGTCCATCACAGATGCACTCTTGAAACCATGCACCCAGTGAATCACCAACTCACACATCTATGCACAGAGTCACACACACCCCACCCACACAAACACTCAGGCACCCATACAGATACTCAGACAATCAATCAATAACCCATGTAGACACTCATGTAGCTATTCAGAAAGCTCATGCAGCCGCTTACAAACCAACAGACAGACGGATACAGACATTCACACAGTTTAGTCCCTAACCCATGCATTCAGTAAGATACATTTAATCACTCACTTGTAGAGTCAGTCACTCACGTACTAAATCATCCATTCAGACACTTATACACCCACTCATTCTTCAATACGCCTTTCCCTATATATATTAAACATATTTAAACTTTACAGAAACACACAGTCACTGGATGATGTCATCAGTGATGTCATTTGAGATGTCATCAGTGATGTCATCAGTGATGTCACTGACCATGTCATGAGTGATGTAATATGTGACATCATCAGCAGTGCATTGCGGGGGCGCGAGTTATAGTTAGCTGAACTAACTATAACGGGGGAATTTCTATGGTTTTGTACGAGTGAAATGTCCAACTAACTATAACTGTCCCTAAAACCTATGGTTTTTTCAGTGAATTTCAAAGGTTTTTTAAATGCTAATTTCTAACTATAACGTGTCTGAAACCTATGGTTTTTTCAGTGAATATATATATATATATATATATATATATATATATATATTCACTGAAAAAACCGCAGGTTTCAAGGACGTTATAGTTAGTTGGACATTTCACTAGTATAAAACCAGTGAAATTCGGCTGTTATAGTTAGTTCAGCTAACTATAACTCGCGCCCCCGCAATGCACTGCTGATGACGTCACATATTATCATTCATGACATGGTCAGAGACATCACTGATGGCATCACTGATGACATCTCAAATGACATCACTGATGACATCATCCAATGACTGTGTGTTTCTGTAAAGTTTAAGTATGTTTTACATATATATATATAATCACAAACCTCCCTCATGACCTATATTGCTTTGCTATCTAGGCAGACCTATATATAATAGGGCTTGAACACATATAAGCAAAAACTTTACAAAAATAAATGTTATCAAAAATCTTTGATTTATTTTTTTTATACATTATTTTCTTCAACCATAGTTTGTTTCATTTTTTCATTTTCTTATTTCATTAGGTTAAAAACTTTTTGTTGAAACATGTAAGAAAAATTGCCACAAAATACAATAAGACAAATAACTCCCCCAAAGGATGCAAACAATTGAAT
The DNA here is from genome assembly GCA_963921515.1 of Calotriton arnoldi. Classification (NCBI taxonomy): domain Eukaryota; kingdom Metazoa; phylum Chordata; class Amphibia; order Caudata; family Salamandridae; genus Calotriton; species Calotriton arnoldi. Next base: position 3,187 of record CAWUFW010032614.1, on the reverse strand, counting down.
CCAAATTAATATAGCAACCACACATAACACAAATCATACAAACTCACACATACTCATACAACATTCACAGAAAAACACATCTGAAAAGAAGGAGGTAATAGATGACAACATCTCCATGACCAAGTATGTTTTATATGTTCACAAAGATCCGAACATAAGGTTGCATTTACATATATATATGCCAAGGTGTATTGAAGAGTAAGTGGGTGTATAAGTGTTTGAATGGATTATTTAGTAGGTGCGTGAGTGTCTATATAAGTGAGTGATTAAACGTGTCTTGATGAATGCATGGGTTAGTGACTAAAGTGTGTAAATGTCTGTATCAGTCTGTCAGTTGGTGTGTAAGCGGCTGCATGGGTTGGTGAGTAGCTTAATTTCGTGTCTATATGAGTTATTGATTGGTTGTCAGAGTATCTGTATGGGTGCCTGAGTGTCTGTGTGGGTGGGTGGAGGGTGTGTGACTCTGTGCATAGATTTGTGAGTGGATGATTCACTGGGTGCATCTGTAATGGTCTGTAGGGGTGGGTGAGTATGTTTATGGGTGTGTTGATGAATGAATGGATGTCTCAGTGGTACATGTGTGAGTAACTAAATATGTAAAACGCAGTATATGTGAGTGTTGGAGTATATAAATGACTATATGTGACAGTGAGTGATTGTGAGAGTGACTGTATGGATGAGTGTGTTCTTGTATCAGTGATTGTATAAGAGAGTAAGTATGTGTTAGTATCTGTATTAATAAGTGAGGTGGTGTGTGTATAACTGTATAGGTGAGTAAATGGGAGTGTGATTGATTCTTTGCATGACTGACTAGGTGTGTGAGTAACTCTATGGGTGAGTGGCGGAGTGTGAGTGTATAGGTGTATGAGTGCATATGATAGTGCTGTATTGACGAGTGACTGCATGTATGAGTGACTGTATGGGTGAATAAGTGGATGTGTGTGTAGACCTAGGAATCAGTGAGTGGGTATGTAGTAACTGGTATTGGTGTGATAATGGTTTCGTAAATGGTAGTCTGTATTTTAGAGTGGGTGTATCAAAGGATATACTAGGGTGTGAGGAGATGTATCAGATTATCACGTGGATGATGTCATCAGTGATGTCATCAGTGATGTTACTGACCATGTCACGAATGATGTAATATGTGCCGTCATCAGCAGTGCATTGCAGGGCGCGAGTTATAGTTAGCTGAACTAACTATAACGGACGAATTTCGCTGGTTTTATATGAGTGAAATGTCCAACTAACTATAACGTCCTTGAAACCTGTGGTTTTTTCAGTGAATTTCTAAGGTTTTTTAAATGCTAATTTCTAACTATAACGTCCCTGAAACCTATGGTTTTTTCAGTGAATTTCAAAGGTTTTTTAAATGCTAATCTCTAACTATAATGTCCCTGCAACCTATGGTTTTTTCAATTAATTTCAAAGGTTTTTTAAATGCTAATTTCTAACTATGATGTCCATGAAACCTCTGTTTTTTTCAGTGAATTGGAAAGGTTTTTCAAATGCAAATCTTAACTATATAATTATTTTAAACTTACCTATTCTACGATATTTGTAAGTGTTTTTAGAATTCCTTCTTTTTAAAAATGATTGGAAGTATATTTTTGAACTTTTCTTTTTTAAATTGTAGTTCGTTTCTCTAAAAAATGTTTCTAGAATTAAAATCACTCTTTTAAAATACATATATTATACACTACTAAAAATATACTTTGCTATTTATACGTACAACTTAAATTTATATGTACTTGAAATAACACTTTTAATACTGTGAAAGTTGTTTTATTGTATGGTTAAGCTTTTTTTTTTTTTACACAGGGGTCGCACACCCTGCGCGAACCTACATGATGGGTGTGCGGTTTAAGGATGCGCTAACTCGGCTGACGCGTGTTTCCAAAGTTGCGCCGGGCTCGCGACTCCGGCGTAATTTGAAAAGTATGAAATATCATTGTAGAAATTATAAATATCGGTTTTGGTTAAAGACTAACAGTATATTTTAGTTCACTATTAACTGTACGAAATTTCACGAGTGTGCGACGTATGCGCGTAGGGTGTGCGACCCCGCCCTGCACGTATTTCCGGGGTTGTGCCGGCATCGCGCCGGGGTCGTGACTTCGGCGTATTTTCAAAGTGTGAAATATCACTATACAAAGTTCAAATATCAGATTTGTATAAACATTTTCACTAATATACTTTAAAAAATATTTTATAAACATCTATTTATACTTTATAATTACGTATACGAAATTTTACGAAATTTTATGGGTGTGCGGTGTGTAAGTGACGGGTGCGCGCATTCTACGCGACTCCATGTGACCTGAAAAGAAAACTTCTGATTGGTTCAAAACCTTTTCATTCTTTTAGAGGGAGGATCCAACACCTATTTTATTTCCCTTATTATTTGCCTGTCTTCCTGGCAAGACCTGTTTATTGTAGCTTCTTGCAATTTCTTTTTTGAGTGTTTTTTACTTCTTTTTTTGAAAAAATGGTATCCAGTCATCCAGAAGAAGATCTCCTGGAAGAGGTAGATGATGTGGAGGAGCCTGTGAAGAAAAGAAAAGAGAGTGTGGTTTGGGCTTTCTTTACAGTGCCAGAGGGTTAAAAAAAGTCAATGCAAGAAAGGTTACTTGCAAGTTATGCCAAAGAGTGATTTCGAGAGGATCTGAAAAAAAGTACTCCTGCGGAACATCCTCAATGAGGAAACACTTGGAGACCATTCACCCAATGCGTTTGGCCAAAGAAATCTCACAGAGAGAGAGAAATGAACAAGATGCGCAGGTTGACCCAAATGCTCCATCTACTTCATCAGCAGGACCTACACCTTGGCCACACATTTTCCCTGAGCTTCTGGATGTGACAATTAATTGCAAAAAGTGCGCTGCAATGGCATTGGAGAGCAATGCATTGATGTGGTAATCAATGCAATTAAAACACACAAGTTAATTTTTTTTTATGTGCTCCCAAATTTTCTTTTCTTTTTTTTTTCAAATAGTTATAATGGACTCTTTAATTGAGTTTTGTTTCAAAAAAGTCAAAAACACAAAACAAAAATAAAAAATTGTTATAAAATAAAAAATAAATTAAAAAAAAGTGTTTAAAAAAAAACCCCGTTCTTATGGAGCCACATATACATTGGTAATGCCTGAGTGATTGCATGAGTGCATGGGTAGTGCCTGGGTGATTGGAG